>VDFB02327286.1:0-63999 GCA_007258455.2 Sequoia sempervirens
GAAATTCAAAATGATTAATTCCAAACCCATGTCTACACCTATGGAATCAGGTTTGCAATTATTTGTGTCTGATCTATCTTCTCAAGTGAATGCAACTCTATATTGACAAGTGTTTGGAGGTTTGATATACTTGACATACACTAGACCTGATATCAATTTTGATGTTAACTATCTTTCACGATTTATGCAAGAACCAAAGATGTGTCATTGGAAAGCAGCAAAATGGGTACTAAGGTATATACATGGTACAATGAATCATGGTTTGGAATATAAAAGGAATGATCAATTCTTCTTGACAAGATACACAGATGCAAATTATGCAAGTTTTATTGATGATAGAAAATCCACATCAGGATTTGTTTTTTTCTTAGGTTCAGGACCTATTTCTTGGGAAAGTAAGAAACAAGCCACAATTGTTTGTCCCCCAATAGAAGCAAAATATCATGCAGCAAGTGCAACAGTTTGTGAAGCAGTTTGGTTATGTCACATACTAGAAAAAATGGGAGTACCTGAAAATCAACCCACAATCCTCTATTGTGACAATCAAAGTGTTCTCAAGCTTGTTCATAATCTAGTGTTTCATGAATGGACTAAGCATATTGAAGTTGACTGTCACTTCATACGAGAACATGTTCAACAAAACAATATTCAACTTCAATTCTGGTCTACTCAAGAATAACGTGCTAATATCTTTTCATCAAGCCTCTTGGATGTGTGGTTCGAAATTTTTCAAGATTCTCTTATTAGTTCTTTAAAACAATGATGTACTAAGGGGGGAATGTTGGATATTCCATCATTTACCCGTATAGTTTGGATTTCCTATTTGTTAATAGTTTGTTTATTTGTTAGTAATTTGTAATAGGTTGTTACTCTATATTAGATTATAATTGTTATTTGTTAGTTTCTTATGGAACCCGTACATTCCTAATATGTAAATATTATATAGGTATTCTAAAGCTATATATATGCCTATGATTATGTAATATGAATTCAATTGAGTCTAATAAACTCTAATATAGAGGCGGTATTTACATTGGTGATCTAAGAATACCTAAACCTACATTTGTAAAGAAACTATTAATATTTAGTAATTGCAGTAGTCTTTCACCAACAATATTTTAATAGTGTATTGCTTCAATGCCTTGACAACACCAAAACTACTATTGGCCTTGAATATGTTAGTGCAAAGCTATTAATACAAAAAATCTTATGCATGGGCTACTATTGGAGTAAAATAGAAAAAAATCATGCTTTTGTACAAAATGCACACATCAAAAATATAGTAACCTAAATTATGCACCTCCCTATGAGCTCTACCCTTATACATCACCATGGTTATTCTCTACATGGATGCTCAATTTGGTGGGTAAGATTGATCTAACCTCTCCCAAAGGACATATGTTCATCATTACCATAACTAACTATTTAAAAAATTGGTCAAAGTGATACTATTAAAATCTAACCTAGTAGTTGATATCTACATAATGGATAATAATCTCATCTCCTAGTTAATCCTACCATCTATAATTTTTATAATAATGGTGTATTATTCAAAAACAAGTGGAAAATAAATTCTTAGAATAATTTCAAATACAACATTTTTTGACACCATATTATCTTTAAGGTAATGGACAAAGTAAGGGTAAATTAACAAAAGCAGTTTTACAAATCTTAAGAAACATTGTTGATAAACACAATATCAATTGGCATACACATGTTCCTACTTTTTGGACATAATGTACTAGCATACATAATCCTCCTAGGTTTCAAACGTATTATTTAACCTATGGTATTGAGGGCATAATGCCCCTTCAGCTTGAGATTTCATCATTGCACAAAGCTTGCAAAATTCTACCCTAAATTATATAAAAAAGAAAAAAGTAAAATTGTTCACAAAAAGATCAAATAATTGAGTTATAGCTTTTTGAAGATTAGCTATCAAAATTAAAACTCCATTTGAGAGGGGGGTCAGATGAAGTGAAGCAACCTATTGACATCATGATGGTTTCAT
This sequence comes from Sequoia sempervirens, assembly GCA_007258455.2. Classification (NCBI taxonomy): domain Eukaryota; kingdom Viridiplantae; phylum Streptophyta; class Pinopsida; order Cupressales; family Cupressaceae; genus Sequoia; species Sequoia sempervirens. The sequence goes on from VDFB02327286.1 coordinate 2,012, forward strand.
GCTAATGTTAGCAATCAAAAAGTCAACACCATCAAATTATTCTCTAATCAATCAACATATGCCCAAAATGTCATCACTTTTCTTCAAAACTACTTTGGAAAGTTGAACCCGCTTATATGAGCACCATAATTGCCTATTGTATTGCACGGGTGGTTTATTGGCAAAAGAGTGGTTTATAGGAACAAATATTTCGCTAAATGTTTTTTAATGTGCAAGCGAGTTCCTAGCCGAGATATTGGTGCCACTAAGGAGTATTTGTCATTGATCAATGATAGACAAGGCCATTGGCCCATGAGATATGTGCCACACAATGCCCTCAAAGCCTTTGGTATTACCCTCATTCTTTATCACAGGTGATTCCCTATGCAAGTAGTACACCTGTAAAAAAAAAATCTAAAAATTTAAAGAAAATTAGGTTTATGTTTTTTCATGCCAACCATACCTATAATGTGATGCATGCACTATACAAGAGAAGACTCTATGACTATACAACTATACATATGGTCATATGGTTTGTATGGCAAAGAGGCCAAAAAATACCTCTAAGTGTTTGGGGCAAAAGTGTTTGATTTTCATGAATTGATAGTCGATCCTTAGGTTCTTGGGTTTTCTAGGTGGGATAGCATAATCAAATTTGATCCAAAATGCTCTAAAGTTACAACTATATTTTCAATCTAGCAACCACTACCCAACTTCAAACTCTTATAGATCTAGCCTCACATGTCCAATTTGGACAAATCACAAGGCTAAACTAACTTTTGTGGACATCTTCAACTCAACAGCAAGCTGAAATTCGCGCCATGCTCCAATATGAACCTACAATACCAAGCCACCAAAAACCTCTCGAAATTTTGATATTTCTATAAAAAATTAAAAAAAAATTGAGTCTCCAAGTCATCATATGATGCAACAAAAGAACATACTCACATTTTCAAGATTTACCAAGATTTGCAATCTAGATCTCCCAAAAGACTAACCGAAGGCACTCAACAAACTCTGACACCATGTAAGACTTGGCTATGGAGATGACCACCCAAGATCTAGAGGCATAATGGAAAGCATAGAGAATAAGAAAATCAATATGACAAGAATAAACTGTATTTCTATAAAAGAATACAAATAGAATGATATGATGGATTGAATAAATATTACAATGAGAACCTCTTGGTTATTTAGGCCAAGGTGAGACATAAGATTATGATAAGTGTCTTAATATTATGATATGAGACATAAAGTAATAAGTATCCTATGCATACAAGTAAACAAATGTTAATAGGACCTAGAAGGTGAACCAGTTAGGCAATATCCAGGCTATTCACACCAACAATATCTATCTAAGCAACTATCCCTATACATTTTGTTATGCACCAAATCTTACTATTTCCATGTTGTAGGTGATTTATGCAAGTGCAATGTTAACATTCACATACCCATTCCATCTCCATTTAGTTTTGTATCGATTTTGAGAGAATGTCTTAATACATATAAATATTGACAAATGGCACAATCTTGTACAAAATTGGGATCCTTGACCCATGCCATTATTTAACCATTTATATGCATTCTCATGCACCTTTCCCTATTCAATTTGTTATACACTTGATCTAACAATTTCTATATTCCAAGACATTTACGTAGGCATGGGATTTATCCAACTATGGATTGGACATTTGAATTTTCAAAATTAAAACTAACATTTTGAATAACTCTCACCCATTAAACACATGTTTTGTGGAATTTGTTGTTGTCCTTGTATTTAAAGGTATTCAACTACGCTCATTTTGATCATCAAACAGCATTCAATATCATTTACATTTTTGAAAGGAGCATTCTAGGAACACTTCAATTGAAATATCTAAAAAAACTAGTTCTACATTACACCACTCTAGAGCATTTGCATGGCTAGAGTTTGATGTCTTCAATCCTTAAAAAATTTCTAACAATTGACCTAGGAGAACATGACCTACAACAACACACCACCAACCCTCCAAAGGTATTTCCAAATGCTACCAATCTTCAAAGCAAAGAAAAGAGTAGAGCAAACAAAGGCGAGCTAGAAAAGCCAAATAGTAGTACATGTTTAGCAAGGTCAAATCAGCACAATAAACAATGAAGCCAAACATTGAAAAGAACTAGACCCATGGACTCAACTTGGGATAGAGAATAAAATCTTGCCCAAAATCTAAAGAGCTGCACAAACCTAGAGGCATCATTTTGTAAATCAATTACAAACTAAATACCAAAAATTTTGGCCAATGACACTCATTGTTCAATCATCAAATTAAGTACCCCTTATCTTTCACATTTGCTTTGCATAATAGTTCAACTATATTAGGCAACATATCTTCATCATTGGTCTATGTTCATTTAAGTGAGTTATAACATTTACTTTCCTATTATAGCATTTAACTCAAAATCACATTAGCCCACAACCCTTCATTATTGGTCTAGGTTGATTTAAATGAGTTATAAGCATATCATTTAATTAGCTTAGATTAAGCTTCGGGAGAGTTTGTTTTCCTTTACGAACGCCCATGGCAATATTTGATTGGTTGATCCACTAGCATTAGGCGCATGCATGCAAGACTTGAGATATATACACATTGAAAGATTGGACATTTCAAATTAGCAGACTTGTCATGTTAAGGATGAATATGAACGTTGAAGCTTTTGATGAATTTTAGGCACTTTTAATGTCTTTTGACTTTCAATTCCGCAGAATTCCTTAACTTGAGCCAAACGACTTGGTTTTCCGTATTTAACATGAAATTGAGCAAGTTGAACTTGTTGGAACTTTTGATTGTGTACTTTGCCAGGATATCCCTGAAGTTTTATGAGATATGTCAAAATTTTATGAGCTATTTTAAGCTGAAACTTGCAGATACCTTTTGATGATATCCAAAACTATGGCCCACATTCAACAGTCGGATTGACACTCGCATGTTAGGCATATTTGCTGCAGTAGTCAATCGGTCAATTAGGTTCCCACATTTTTATGTAGGACGACCTGTGACAGAATTTGACTCGAGTGCATGGTTTTTCTCCAGGCCAACGTAAATTGTGTGGCCTTTGCTGGTTGGCACACAATAAAGTTTTAATTTTCACCTGGTTGGGATAATTACCTTGAAACTTTGACCAACATACCTCTTCTCTCCAATTTTCACAGCCCTCTTAAGTTTTCTTGGATCTAATGCCTTGGAAGGTGGATGTACATCCTCATATGTAAAACAGGCAAACCTCTTTATGAATCCCGTATAGTTTGCAACTTAGATTTTCTTACTGCCAGTTTATCATTTGTAACCAATCAATAATTCTATAGTTATTCCATATTATCATCCACAGTAGCGTTTGTGAATGTATTTATTATCAAAGTTGATGTCTTCCTTGGAATCATAAAAAGTGCTCTAGTAGCAGCAGTTTGTTTTCACCCTGAAATCTGCTATTATAGCTAGGATATTAAAATCAGCAACAAACAACAACAACAAAAAATCTTTAAACACATCCAAACCAAATATGTAGTGATATTATAATTATGTCATAGAACGGCCATGGTAAAGCAAAATGAACCATGCAGAAGAAGATCAACAAATGCTACACTTTAAAAGAGACAGTACACAAGCTGTTTGTACAAAAGTTTGAGTTATTTTGTAGTTACTTTTCCTCCTCACTCCATTCTAAATTTTGCCAGCAAGATACAATCTTGGCAAACTTTATTCTATTTAATGTCTTACTGATATCCTAAATTTATTTGGCAAACTTTATTCTATTTAATGTCTTACTGATATCCTAAATTTATTTTTCTATCATTTAAAAGAATGCTTCATAACTTGTATGCTGACCCTTCTACTACAAAATCAATCTTTCGATCACTTTATTTATTATTGGCAGTTATATTTAGATGGAAAGGGTACCTATACCTAAGATTTAAAGGTTGTAATAAAAAAAGCAGGTATCATTAAAATATCACGATATACTCCTGTATACCTTTTATAGGCAGGGTTCCCAACATTTTCTTGAAAATATTGTAAGTTTTTTAAAATATCGTTGACCATAACTTTGACCAAAATATTCACCAATATATCATGATATCTTTGGTGGCATCACAACAAATTAATTCTATGTAAGCATCAAACCTGTGATTTTTTTCATCATTCTTCTGTGGAACTTTTATAAATGGATTATGGTAATAAAGCTGTTAAGATTTCCAGCTTCCATTGTAGGTATGTGCCAAGGAACAACCACCATTATGTGCCGTTGTTTTAGTGATTAGTGACTATCACTGTTGCCTTTCATAACAGGGCACACTGTCATCGTTACTTATGATTTGTGATCAGTCATTACAAAACTGTTAAATGAATATGCTATCCTTTGACTTGTCATTATTATTTCATCATAGATGTTAATGCTATTGTTGATTTGCTGCCATTTATATTTATCAATGAATTTTTATCATTACTTCATTTGTAAGACATGGTTGTATTGTTGAGGTAATTAATTTATAATTATGAATTTCAATCATTACTGATAATGTCCTATCAGCTGAGATTGTTGTCATCATTATTGCCTCTTGACATAACTATTCTTCTGTGATTAATAATAATCTTATGATCACTGATCAATACCATGATCTGTATCCTTCTTGATCAGTATGGTGTTCAGTAGTATTGCTACTAGTACTGTGATCAATTAGTATTGTCCTAATTAAACTTAACATTAATGGAAATATTGCTGATCAGAATTATTAATATGAAACATTGTTGTTAAGACAGGGCATTGCTGTGCTGAAACGCCAGGCATGATTTTTGTCACTGCTGTAAACTCAAAATGATATTTTACAAGTTTAGGGAAACTATTGTTGTCAATTGTACTATTTCAAATTTTCATGTATAGATTAGTCTCATGTGCTTGATAGTTAAGGCAAACAGTAAGGTCAAAAGGTCTTATTTACCTTAGTTGTATTTTATTTATTTCACTAAGGGGTCATGGGGTCATCATCACTCTGGTAGAGTAATTTATCAACATTGTAAAGGGATTTTTGTTACAATTATCTGTATTCAGCAATCTCAAAGTTAACGAGAAAAATCCATATTTCAAAATTCATCATTTACTTTCACTCTCTCTCTATGCAATTAGCATGGCTTTAATTGGAAAAAACATCAGTTATTTCTTCTTTTTCTTTTTGCACTTTTTGGGTTCCCAGTTTTTCCCAATAATATCCCGCAAAATTGAAAATAACTTTATCTTTTGGCACACCAAGAAATTCCTGAAAAAGATATTTAGCTTCTTAGGTTGTCACAAACAACCTTGCATTATTCAAATGCAATAAGATCAGTAACAGGGCTTCTGCTAAATATGTTTTGCTAAAACTGCACTATCTACAGGATATGATACAAAGCTGTGCAGGTAAGTGTAGAAATTACAATAGGTTATACACAATGTTATTTGGCAGCATAAGGAGCACCAGTTGGTCTTTCACATCATTGGTTAGTTTAAATCTTAGGCTTAGTAAAGGGCCAAGTTTACTTACTGCAGGACAAAGAAAAATGTTTACACATCCAATATTCCTCTATGAAAAGGGTCAATCCACCTAAAATTGATTAGTAGAAAGGTTTTTCTCTTAACATATGTACATATGCTACCTTGCATCATCAAATAATTTCACTAACTGAAATAGCCTGCTTTGGAACAAATGATAATATATATTCAATCAACTTTCTATCTGCACATATGAGCAATGCTTTGGGAAGAGGATTTACATACAAGTACATCAAGCAAATGTCAACTTAAAAGCATAGTTACCTTGTCTCTGAGACTGCTCTTCTTTTTAAAGATGGGAGCTTCTTCAGTTCTACGGTCAGGTTCAGTTAAATTAGGAACAGAATTCAACTCCTCTAAAAAAGGTTTGGGCCTTTTATCCTCATTTTGAGAGTATGCTAGTGATGGACCCAACAGAAGATCAAGCATGTTTTGTGCAACATCGTCTGGCTTTCCTGTAGGACTAGAAAAGGTATTTTTCTGACTTTGAGTCATTAATGTGAAACTTTCTTTCACACCTATATTGCTCTTGGAAATATTTCCGGTAATCTTTTCAGATGTTGGGAGGCTACATCTGAACATCTTATTACTATAAGAAGATCTTTCCACTCATCATTACAGAACACAGATGCAGCCTTTAGGTGGCTTCTGGATTCTTGTAGCTCTGCCACATCATGTTTTTGTACAGTGAATTTTATCTAGCATTTCCTCTGCTTCAGCTTATGCTTCACAAAGCAAAAGCAATGATCCAAGTAGAGATCAGCAGCCAAAGCAAATTTTACCAACTTTCAAAGCCTCTATAAACCACTCAAAATGGTTAGCAAAACTTCTATATCTTAATCATGAAGCATTATCAGATTTTCAAATTGTACTCATACAGCGGTACAGTGTACGTGAAAGTCAAAAACATTTTACAAAAATAGCATAGTTACCCATGGTAGTCGCAGTGCGATGCAGCGAGGCGTCTGCGGTACGGTGCGAGCATTTAATTGAAAATGGGAGGCGAGAGGGTACTTGGAGACGCCATCTTTTTTTTAACATAAAAATTAATAATATATAGAAAATCTGAAAATATAATGACATTGAACTTTCAAAACAATAGCAGTAGTAAACTGTAAAGTTAAGAATAAACATTAACTTTAAATACACAAAATTCAAATCCAAATGTCGTTGTCACATTACATATTCAATTACATATTGAAAATCAAAAATATTGATAGTTCGATTGGCTGATATGCAAACAAAAAACAAAAATCAGAAATCTATCTGATATCTCATATCATCTACATCACATCAATTATCAATATCATCCATGTCAAGGTCCTCAGTTATGAGGCTCTCCAAATACTCGTCACTCTCTAACTCAGGTTCCTCTGATGGTAGTAGAACTGGGGGTAAATCAATGAGGCCATCTGGTTCAACCGCTTCATCCACTATGGCTGCAACATCTTCATCAGGTGAAATTTGGTCCCATTTTGCTGAAGGACCCTCATTGTATGTAGGATCTACACGAGAGAGAAGGCGAAGTGAGCTATGAATGTACACCAGGTTCTCTGCTTTCTTTGACCCCAATCGGTTCCTCTTTAGTGAATGAATAAAACCATAAGTACTCCAATTTCTCTCACAAGATGAAGAACTGGCTACTTGTGAGAGTAATCTTATTGCAAATGATTGCAATTCAGGTGTTTCACCTCCATGGTTCCACCACCACTCTATAGGGTCTTTCTTTGCTCGCATATCATACAAAGCTTCCAAGGAAGAAAAGTCACCATGTCCACATGAAAACTTATTCCATTGAGTCCTTATAGCTGATGCTTCCTCACCTCGGCCATATATTTTTTTTATTGCAGCCCAAAACCCCTTCATTACCTCTCTATCCTCATATGGAGCCCTCTTATTGGTCTCTTCTATATTATGCCATTTAGGATTTAAGGCATAGGCAGCACAATGAAGAGGTGTATTAAGTTTGTTCCATCTTCCATGTAACTTTCCTTCTATCAAAGGATATAGTGAAGGATCTTTTGCATCTGTTATTTGCTTAATTCTTTCACACATGGAATCTATTTCTTCATAAATTTCCCCCAAACATGGCTTGTCTGAATCAGCAAATTTGATCACCTCACATATGGGCTGAATAAAGTCCACAACAAATTTAACCTCAGCCCAAAAATTCTCATCAAGGATCATAGCTCTCACCTCAACTGCATCAGTTGATGTAGATTGCCTCCAAGCTGCCCATGCATCACTAACAACCGTGGAACACAAAGCACCTTTCACTTCAAAAAGACGGTGAAGAAGAATAAAATAGGAAGCAAACCTTGTATCAGCTGGTTTGAGAAGCTCCACCTTGGCAAATTTTCGATAAATAGTTTGTGTTTGGTGATGGTTGCATATAAACATTTGAATTTTTCTGCCCTTTTCTATGAGAGCTAAAACCCACTCAAACTTGCCAATATCTTTGAGTGCATTATTCAATGAATGCACACAACATGGTGTCCAAAAAATATGCTTGTATTTCTTTTGCACCAACATACCTGCTGCTTTACAAACAGGGGCAGCATCTGTAACAATTTGGACTACATTTGATGCCCCTACCTCCTCAATGCCATCACATAGCTGGTTAAAAAGATACTCTGCATTTTTTTCATGCCCCGAACAATCCAATGCCTTCAAAAAATAAGGCCCTTTGCTACATGTTACCATGATATTAAGTAGTGGACGGTTTCTAGTATCCGTCCAACCATCCATCACAATGCTGCATCCTTCTGAAATCCACACTCTTTTCAATGGTGCAGTTTGTTGCTCTAATCGAATTTTTTCTTTATCAATTAGAGTAGTGCGAAGCTTTTCATACATAGGTGGTCTATATCCAGCTGGTGCATTGTTGATTGCTTGGACCATCTATGTATAGAAAGCTGATCGAGCAACATTAAATGGTATTCCATTGGCATAAAAGAAGCGTGCAATTGCTGCATCAACCGCTTCTCGACCTTGCACATCAAATAATCTGCCTATGGGGTTTGAGCTGCCAATGTGTGGCCTCTTGTGAGAACTCTCTGCTGCTACATTTCTTGAAGACACATCCACCTCTGTCTCTCTATTGATATTCTGATTTTGATTTGCAGCAGTGTTTGTTGAAGCGTGAGAGCTCATATTAGGAACTTTACCATTAGCCCTTTCTTCATCCCTCACAGCATCATATCGTTCCTCCTCATTTGTACAAGGATCAACACCTTTTCCAGGTATGTGAAGGAAATGAGCTCTCACCCTCGTGTAAGTACCTTGCCATGACATTGGGCATAATTTGCATGAAATCGTGGCTGTTCCACCTGAACCTTTCTGCCCCTTAACACGGTCAACATACTTCCACAACGGATACAAGCCTTGTTTGTTTCCCCCACTTGACATTCTTGATTTAATGATTCAAATTCTACAAAAAAAAAAACAAAATGAATCAGGATTAGGCAAAGTATATACTCTATAATTTTACATCTTTATTTTACAATTTACTGTTATTTACACCACTTTACAATCAGATTGACAGATCCTTAATGCATGAACTGACTCTACCTGAGATCTATTAGCATTTTTAAATTTTAATATATAAATAATAAAATCCTAGGTTTAGTAATAAATATTAAATTAATAAATAATAAAATAAAATTATAAATGTTATTGCTCAGCTGTAGATGAAAATTGAAATCGAATAGTGTTACACAGTGGACTGAGCAGTGATACGAAAATTTCAAAATCAGTAAAAATTAAAAAATGTCTGTGAATACTGAATAATATATAAATATTGAATGGCAATGCTAAATTGCTAATATTATAAATTTATAAATTATAATATACAAATTTGAAATTACAATTAATATTATTAATTTAATAATTTTATGAATTTAATAATTTTAAATTTATTGGTGCAGTTTGTATACGGGTCTCCACAAGGGCATTGCCCCTGTTAAAATCGCGGAATACTACTGAGAGTATTCCGCGATTTTAACAGGGGCAATGCCCTTGTGGAGATACGTATCTGATATCTCTCATCAGACTGTTAGTAACTTAGTATGGAGACCAAGATACGTTACCAGATAACGTATTAACTATTAACTATTAATTTATAAAATAAAAAAAAGGCAAAATGGAACCTGGTTTTTTGTCCTCGGCTCGTCGCGCCCTTTCTCAGTCAGCTGATAAATTTTCGTCGCCAATGCCTGTCGTCGCCAGTGCCGTCGAGCTCGTTTTTGCATAAATATTTTTAAAAATAATGAACTTTGCTTTTAGACGCCCGATTTTTCACAGCGAGTACGGAGACTTGTGGGAGGCAGCGTGATTTTAGGAGGTTTAGGCGGGAGGCCGGCGGAGCGTTTGAAGAAATCTCCGAACCAGAAATGAGGTCTAGGGTTAAAGTGCGGTCCTCGAGGCAGCGTCTTAGAGGGAAGTCGTCTCCAGGCAACTTCTTGGAAAATAGTTTATAGATATTTCCGAAACGAACCTGAAAGTCATCATGACACAAAGTTCTTTCTAGTATTTCCATGAATGTCAACCAACTATCATTTATATACATAGCAATGGCATAAAGGATGGTAACCAATCTGATTTTACCTTCATAATCTTCCAGGTTTCTTCTTGTATCCAGTACTGGATTACTCAGTGTCAAGAAAGTGAGAAGGTGACTGTAAAATCTCCTTGTAGAACTGCAGGTTGTGCGGGAACCATTAAAGGTGGGATATTGATGTCAAGTTCTTTTGTCGGTATTGCATATCCCATTTACATTAAAATCAATTATAGTATATCCAAACTTTCATATTGATAGTTTTCTACAGAGGAGAATTGTCATATTGAAGAACATTATGTCATGGAAGAGCTCACGGTTATGTACTGCTGCTCAGTTATGAAACTCAAAACAATGTTTCTTTTCCCCTGGTATGGCACTTTCATTCTGGAAAGAGTATCCAGAATCAACTTCTACTTGTACATATAATATTTAATTTTCTGTAGAAATTTAACTTTTTTGTTGGCCACAACGCCTTGTTGCTGCTGCAGAGCTTGAATCAGATCAGGGATCACTAAAATATTAGTGATGATACACGACTACCCTTTTTATTTTCAGATCCTTGAATAAAAATTGGCCTATAAAAGAAGCTTTTCAGGAATTTTTTGATCACTGGAAATGATTTTCAGAAGAGGAAATATTGCAGTTTATGGGGGAGCTCAGTGTATATTTGTATGAATGTACAATTTGCTTCAGGTGTGATTATTTGGTACCTTAGACATGAAACAAGCATGCACCATGAAATTTTTTCTTAAGGGTGATATTTTGGCCCAATAAAATGTAACATGATGCAACTAACGTGCAAGTGCTTGTGTAAGATGTTCTTAAGCTTGATGCAATTGAAGCATCAAGGTCAAGATAGAAAATTGTCTCATCAGCAAGGATGTTGACCAGGGTTACACAGGGACACATCCTCTGCCCCAAAACCCACTGTCCCCGTCCCCTGCCATCCCCGGGACGGTGTGGCGGTCCCCCTGCCGTCCCCGAAATAGCCCAATTGGGAGGAAATGCCAGGAAACATCCCTCACCATTTGGGGACGGCTAGCTGTCCCCTACTGGCTGAGAGGCTCCTGGGCTTAAAACATAATAAAAAAATCGATTTTTGAATTTTTATTCCTCCTTTCTTAATCACACGAGGCCCACCATCTCTCCCAATGTTAAAATTTTTCCCTAAAGTCCAAAGCAAATATAATATTAACATTTTTATTTTATGCTCATTCTCACGGCACACGCTCAGTTTGTTGATGCTATCATACAATGTCAGGTGTATCCTTCCAGCCGATCTCCTTTACATGTTGAATAAATTAAATAATAGCCGATGGCTATTTAATTTATATATGGCAATTTATTTAATGAAGAGGCACGATTTATAATTAATGATGATTTATTAAGAGGCTCTAATTTGTGAATAGTTGCAATTATTAATTAGGCCGACCTCTTACATGGACACGATTTTGAAGGGACGCATTCTTCTATGAAGGCCGACTTGTTGCTTTGAAGAGTCACCGTCCTCCACTCCACTTTGTTTATATATTCGATGCCTTTCATATCATTCACATTCATAGTTCAATTATTCTCAAGTGCGAGTTAGAAGAAGAAGAAGAGCAGATTGCGAACTCTGTAGAAGAGCAGATTGTTATTCGTTGAAGGCTGAGTTTCTAATCAGCGAATTACATCTGTTTGTATCTGTGTTTGCATCAGTTTGTGGTGCTTCTATTTGGCCCTCTTATCGGCCTCTTACATGGACACGATTTTGAAGGGACACATTCTTCTATGAAGGCCGACTTGTTGCTTTGAAGGGTCACCGTCCTCCACTCCACTTTGTATATATATTCGATGCCTTTCATTGTTTCATATCATTCACATTCATAGTTCGATTATTCTCAAGTGCGAGTTAGAAGAAGAAGAGCAGATTGCGAATTCTGTAGAAGAGCAGATTGTTATTCGTTAAAGGCTGAGTTTCTAATCAGTGAATTACATCTGTTTGTATCTGTGTTTGCATCAGTTTGTGGTGCTTCCATTTGGCCCTCTTATCGGCCTCTTGTAAAGGAGACATTTTGTGCTGACAATCAATATATAAGTGATATATTGTTGCTGGGTTTTCCTCCCTCAAGAGGAGGGTTTTCCCAGGGTATCTGCTGTGTTAGTGTTGTTATTTGAATTAAATTCTGTGCTTTACATCTGATCATAAAACTAACACAGTTCATTCTCACGCACGCGGCTCTCTCAAGCAAATTTGTTCAGTCTTGAATCAAACCTTTGGCAACTGCAAAAATTTTGATTTTCATGTTTGAACTTTGAGACTTCTAGATACATATTTGAGACATTTGGATATTGATAGACCATGGTTTTATTGATGTTTGATACTGCTGTGATAAATTTTATAATGCTTTAATGACATTTCTTATGCTGTTATAGTACTACTCTCGCGATTTATTTACATATTGATATTGTTGTTATCAATTATTAATTTATTGACATATCTATCTTTCCCTCACTCTCTATAATATATTAATAAATTTTGAAAAAATCATATATGTGTGTGTGTGTGTGTGTGTGTGTGTATTTTGTATGTCCCCGTCCCCTATTGTCCCCTAAAAATTGCCCCCTAGGAAATATCCTGGAAACGCGTCCCCTGCTGTCCCCCCATCCCCGTCCCTGAAATGCCGTGGAACATAGATGTTGACCAAAAAAAATGAATCATATGACATGGATATAGCAAATCCTGACCATGACTATAATCTGTAATATCCCCTTCAAAAAAATATATATTTTGAACAAATTCACGAAACCCTAACCAGCAATGAGTGGTAATTCAAAATATCTCCAAGGGCCGTGATTTCTTACCACAGAAAACAGAGATTTCCCCCTAAAATATGACGCTGTTTTAGCAATAATTATGTCCTTAATTCTGGCTTTGAAAACTACCAAATTCTCTTAGGTTATTGAGCGGTGAACTGCCCTTAAATGGATGGTGCACTACCCCAATCTTAGATACTTCAAACTCTAATACAATTTGTAGCGAGTTAACCTTGAGTGTTGGCCCTGTTTTCCAACCTGACCTAGCCGTCCAATCTGTCCTAAACAGATCTAAACTCCCATGAACTTTCCCAAGAATAGAGCAGCTGCAATATAGTATAAATCTGCCTTTAAACCTATTATCAATCAATTACAAATTGCCACGATCCTTCACCAAGCCATCCACTTGAAACCCTAGATGGTTGTACTAAAATCTAGTAAGATATATTTTGATTACCAACTGAAAATTTAAACAAATCTGCACAATGGTGATTTTTGTGTGAAATCACTCCAAGAAATTGTGGGTTTTTGTCCTCCAATTCCAAACCTAGAGGGTTTTCATCCTCAAGTTAATTGAACCAAAGTACAATGTTCCAACAAGGGGTAGAAATCAGAAAATAGAATGCTTGATCAATATGCCTCCTCTTCGCTTCGCCTCTCTTAAATAGAGTTTTAACTTTTCCTCCAAAACACACAACTCTTAAATTTTCTTCACAAACTTTGATTGATATTTGAGAGGAATTATTTAAAATAAACTTTAATTATAAGAGACCTTATATGATATTTTAAATTTACTTGATGTCCTCTTTGTTATAATTTCAATTCCATTTTCTCAGTGCAAAATTCCAAAAACCCATGAAAAATGTATGATGGGCATTTCAAGTTTCAACTTGACTTAATTTTGGAAAAAATGACACTAGAGTGTGCCCTTCCCAAGATTGCTTGTCCTCAAGCAATCACTAACTAGGTTGCTCGAGAATTTCTTCTCCACTTGATTTAGTCTTTTTGAGGATACTGGTATACAAAATCAATCTTAGAAATACTTTGAATCTCTCTAATGATGTAATGTATATCATTAACTGCCCATCTGTTGCTATGTCTTGCTTATGTGGTTTCTTAGTAACTTTGTCTTTCTTGTCTCCAAACAACTTTGTTTGACTATTTGTATTTCCCTACAAAGCTTTTTGAGTCATACCCAACTCTGCAATTTCTTTGTCTCTACAACTCCTAACTTTCTCGAGGGTTGTTCTTTATGAAGAACCATATCACCATTCAACTTCTATTGTGCTACTCTGATGTTATCACAAGTTGCAGAACTTCAACCAACAGATGTCTCTACCACCAATTCAAAAAGTGGGTTATCTCAATTGACAAATCTCTCTCCATCAATCTCAAAAAGTGGATTATTTGCAACCCAATGGAAAAATTGAAAATTATTCCTGTTATCATATTAGAAATCAATTTCCTGCTCAAATCATTCATATTCGCCTAATTCTAAACAATTGTCTTATGAATCCATTATTTTTTATTCATAGTCAATTTCAACATTCCCAAATTGCTTATCATTACATGTTGATCTAACCATTTTAGCAAATTCAAAACCAATGATATTAACAGCTGAAACCTTTTATTCAACTTATGGCTGTGCCCTTCCCAAGATTGCTTGTCCTCGAGCAATCACAAACTAGGTTGCTCCAGAAATTTTTCTCCACTTGATTTAGTCTTTTTGAGGATACTGGAATACAAAATCAATCTTGGAAATATTTTGAATCTCTCTAATGATGCAGTGTATATTATTAACTGCCTGTCTGTTGCTATGTCTTACTGATGTGGTTTCTTAGTAACTTTGTCTTTCTTGTCTTCAAACAACTTTGCTTGACTATTTGTATTTCCCTACAAAGCTTTTTGAGTCAAACCCAACTCTGCAATTTCTTTGTCTCTACAACTCCTAACTTTCTCAAGGGTTGTTCTTTATGAAGAACCATATCACTGTTCAACTTCTATTGTGCTACTCTGATGTTATCACAAGTTGCAGAAATTTAACCAACAGATGTCTCTACCAACATTTCAAAAAGTGGGTTATCTCAATGAACAAATCTCTCTACGTCAATCTCAAAAAGTGGGTTATCTCAATGGACAAATCTCTCTACATCAATCTCAAAAAGTGGATTATTTGCAACCCAATGGCAAAATTGAAAATTATTCCTGTTATCATATTGGAAATCAATTTCCTGTTCAAATCATTCATATTGGCCTAATTCTAAACAATTGTCTTATGAATCCATTATTTTTATTCCTAGTCAATTTCAACATTTCCAAATTGCTTATCATTAGATGTTGATCTAACAATTTCAGCAAATACAAAACCAATGATATTAACAGCTGAAACCTTTTCTTCAACTTGTGGCTCTAATGTGTTTACCTTCCTCATACTCCACCTTATTTTCTATTTCTTCTTCAAATTTCCCTCTCTTTTTCTGATGTCATAAAATCTCTGCTCTGACACTTGTGGCTTGGCTCCCAAGATTCCTTGCATAAAAAGCAATGATTTTCTCTTCTACGTTTGTTTCAGTTGTCATCAATCTTTCTTGAAATAGGAGAAATCTTCTTTTGTTGATTAGAATGGATCCAATGCACCGATTGCTCTTCTTGGGGTTCTAGTTCTAAATGTTATTTTTCTTTTGCTCAAGCAATTCTTTACTAAAAATTTGGAAATCCTTGTGAGGTCTAGATTCAAGTCTTGATCCATTTCTAGTTCTTTTCATATTCATGGAATTTGTGAAAGACATTGCTTTTTCGATTTTTACATAAAGATTTTGATAATCTTTATGATTGGCAGTGATATCTTCTTGTATTGAATTTTGATATTCCACCACAAGGAGGTCTCCTCTATGAATGAAGGTGGGACATAGAGGTCTATCAACAAACCCAACAACTATTCTCTGTCTGTGATTGTCTTAATTATTGTTATTGACTCCTGAAGTGTTTGCCTCATTATTCTGACTTCTAAAAGCATTTCTGCATCATGTGGATACATCTAGCCAACATGTCTATCACTGTACCAATCTTTTTTCCTTTATCAGCATCCATCTCTCGTTTTTTATTATCGGAAAACAAGTTTTGAAGGGGCCCCGAAACCCTTTACAAAAAAAGAAGGCAACTTGAGAGATATTACAATAGGAAGCAGCCCCAAAGATAAAAAGCAGACAAAACCGCTAACAGGAAATCAGAAAACAAGCAGCAAAGAAAGCAGCAAACGCGAAGCAAACCAAAACAGAACAGTAGCTACAGCAAGTTCTTCAGGATCCTCGTTGCATCCAGGTCTTCAGTGATAACCTTGTCATGCATCTCCGTAACCTCGTTCACTTCCTATACTGGAATAGCAGCACCTTTCCTAGTTTTGCTTCTAGTCCTAACACAAGGGCTGGCATCAGTACTTTTGTCTTGTTTTCCCATCAAGGTGTCATCCTCCGCCTCATGCACATCCTTTCCAGAAATAAGAGGCTTACCAATCAATTTCCTAGCCTTTCCATTTAACAGCACCAACCCCTCTGCACTATTCAAGAGCGAGTCCTAGCCAACATTGACAAGAGTGGAGAAGTCCTCTTGAATTTTCATGATTTTTTGCTCAAGAGCGACAACTCTAGGATCAAAATCCACTCTTAATTTAGCAACATCCTCCGCAATTTTGTTTAGAGTGATATTCATGGTTTTGATCCTGTTATACACTGTCCCCTCCAAATTGCTGGTATTCATAGCACTAACATTGAACATAGCCAGCGAATCAAACTTGCCATTCAGATACTTGACCTCACGAAGGAGCCACATGAAGAGATTAAAGAAAACATCTGCGTCCTCCTTAGCCAAACTAGCAACATTATTAAGATCCAACAACTCCCAATTCACCCTTTCCCTAAAGAGAACACTCAGGCTGATCCTCACAAAAATTACCAACAAGAGGCTCCATCTTGTCTTTACCTTTACCCACAGACTCCATAACAACAGGGGGTGTCTCTAGATCAATCACATTGTTAGCAATCCCCTTCTCCCCCACAACAGCATCTTGAATAGGCTTCTCACCAACCTACGGATTACCAGGAGTAACAACTTCCCTCTCCATACCCCGGGCCAATTTTTTCTTCCCCAAAGAGGATTTACCCACCACCATCCTACTCTCATTTTCCCCAACTAAATTTTACTCTTCACACCAGAGGAGGGGATGAATCCACTTTCTTGGCATCCTAACTTCCCTTCCCTATCTTCACAGAACCTCTGCTCTTGGCCCCAACCAAAGGGGCCCTTTCCAATTCCAAACCAATATGTGAGCCATTAGACCAGGAAGGGGAACCCTCCTTCATATCCCGCTTCCTAGACTAATTCTTCAAAGGAGCAGAGAATTCCTCAAATGAAACCGGCTCACCTTCCCCTTCCTCAAAATCATCAAAATCTTCACCCATATCATAATCAAAAGGCACGTCCTTAGATTTATGGGCTCTGTTCACTCTAGGGGTTTCAATCACATATCTTTCCTTAATATGTTCAATAATTAAGAGCATAAGCCCCTCATGCAAGAAAGGGTTAATAGAGTTTGAAAATGTAATCAAATCTTCTAACAGACTGAGAGACTAAGGGTTCTAATCTGATTCTAATTTGAAAGAATTCTACCAAAATTCTAGAACAGGGTTTTGATTTCCAGATTTAGTTATACTCAATGTGTTGAATGCAGAACATTAATAGATTTCGATGATCTGCAGATAAGAATGGACTCATCTTTTGTAGTAGGGAGACCCACCTTCAAGGGACACATCTCTTGAGAGGACGTGTCTCCATACTTGGAGACACGTCCGCTCAAGGGACGTGTTCCTTTGAGCGCGCAGGTTCCTGTAGTCGATAACCATTCAGATTTAAACAGATTTAACATATACGTGCCTTAACACATGGCGTCTATGAATTCAGAACTTTATTCAAAGCGTATTTTGAACATCATCTATTTGAAGTCGATTTTATACATGCTTTATAAAATCGATTACTTATTTCCAGAAATATTAAAGAGCAATAGATCTAATATAAACGATGATGATGCTTATAGCAATCATCGTTTATATCAGACCTAAGCTACCATTCATCAACACTCCCTCTTAGCTTAGGGAAGATATTTCAAATCAAATAAGTGAAGATATCACCTTTACACGTGATATCGAAGATATGATATGTTTTCTCAAAATTGTCAAGTCACATGACATTCTTCATAACACATCTTCATTATGGTATGTGCACTAACATCAAGTCACATGATGTTTACCATAATTCATGGCATATCCACCATGAATATCTCTTAAGGATCACAATGATCTACAAATGATATCAAGTCCCATGATATCAACCAAAGTGTCCAAGAGATACTATAATGACATGTCCATCAATATCAAGTCACATGATATTTGTCATGATAGTTTATCATTGTAGAGTCGTCACTTTACAATGTCAATTACAAGTGTTCATTATTAGAAAGATCGTCACCTTTCAACAATGTACACAAGGAAGTAGGCCCATAAAGTCATGGAGTCACACACATGACAAAAGAGTTTACACATTAAACATCTTTATATATTAGTACAATTTTATAAACAATTTGTATTTCAAACATAAATAACAAATTACATTTCAACCATACCAAGTTTCTTCCTGAAGTGTTCTACCTTGATTCGGGAGAGAGGCTTGGTGAGAATGTCTGCAATTTGATCATTTGTACTAATATACTCCAATTGAATCACTTTCCTTTCCACCATATCTCTTACATAATGATAGGGGATCTCAATGTGCTTAGATCTATCATAGACAGGATTCTGAGGAGAGTTTGATGCAACCTTTCGATTATCACAATGAATAATTGTAGGATTCAAGGGGCTCACCAAAGAGTCCCACAAGCAATTCTGGCTTCGAAACATACCTCTTGCTCCTCCCATTGAATGCAATGTATTCAGCTTTTGTTGAGCTCTTGTCTGGCCGAAGATTGTTTTCATAAAATCCAAAGAGAGATCATAGCTGGAATACTGGCTGAAGCAACATCGTGTGCTTTTCCGATCGGTTATACTTCCATCCCAATCTGAATCAGAGTACCCATGTAGATCTAGTTGATCATTCTTGTAAAGAAGACCATATCCAATAGTGTCTTGAAGATATCTCAAAATATGTTTCACAACCATTAAGTGAATTTCCTTTGGCTTACACATGAACTGGCTGAGAACATTCACTGCATAGCAAATATCAGGTCTGGTGTTGACCAGATACATCAAGGATCCAATCATCTGTTTGTAAAGGGTTGGATCTACACACTTGGATACATTTGCTGCTTCTTTCAATTTGTGAAGGTTGGTTTCCATAGGTGTAGACATCGGTCTACAATCCAACATTCCAAATCTCTTCAGAATATCAATAGTATACTTCCCTTGGTTTAGAATGATGCCCTCTGATTTCTGCCATACTTCTAAACCTAGGAAGTAGTGTAGAATGCCCAAGTCTTTCATGTCAAATTCTGAAGTTAGATCCTTCTTTCCTTGAGCAATGAGATGATCTTCTCCTGTTATCAGTAGGTCATCGACATATAAAATAATTATCAACATATCACCTTCAATTACCTTAAAGTAAAGATTAGGGTCTGCATCATTCTTAGAGAATCCCAATCCCAAGAGGTAGCTATCAATCCTTTCATACCAAGCCCTGGGAGCTTGTTTAAGTCCATACAGTGCTTTCTTTAGTCTGCATACATGTGAGTAAGAATTATGTATCACAAAACCTTCGGGCTGTTCTAGATAGACTTCCTCTTCAATGGTTCCATTTAGGAAGGCAATTTTTACATCCATTTGATGAATCTTCCAGCCTTTAGCTACTGCAATGGCTATCACAGCTCTTACAGATGTGTAACAGGCAACAGGTGCAAATGTTTCTTCATAATCAATGCCTTCCTTCTGTGAGAAACCTCTTGCCACAAAACGTGCCTTGTACTTCCATTAGCAGCATGTTTGATTTTGAAGAGCCATTTAGAAGAGACAACAGATTTTCCTTTTGGTCTAGGCACTATATCCCATACATCATTTTTTAGAATGGACTGATACTCTTCTGTCATCGCATCCTTCCATACTTGAAGTCTGAAGGCTTCTAAGACACAGGAGGGTTCTAAAGTTATGATGTTATTCATTAGAGCAACATAGCTAGAGAACCTTTTGGGTCTTTTACTTTCCTTGAATGTTCCTTTGGGTGCTGCATGATCCTTGGCTTCTTTGATCATCTTTCTAGCCCAAAGTGGCCTTTTTCTGTCGTTGACATTTGAATTCTCATCTGAAGTAGAAGGAACTTCAAGTGACACTTCCTCAGGATGCTCCCTCTCAATCTCAAGAGTAGAATCCTCCTATAAGATTCTAGGTGAATAAGTTTCTAACTCATTTGAACTTCTTTCCCTTTTGAATGCAATGTCTTCTTCAAAGATGACATCTTGACTTAATTCAATTTGTTCCTGCTCGGGTATGAAAATCCTGTAAGCTTTGGAGGTTTCACTATATCCCATAAAATATCCCTTTCTTTCCTAAAGGTTCTAGTTTGAATCTCTTCTCTTTGGGCACATGAATATAGACTGGGCAACCAAAAATCCTAAAATGACTAATGTCAGGTTTTATGCCAGTAAAAGCTTCTTCAGGAGTTTTGTTATCAAGATGAGAATGAGGACATCTATTTTGAATATAGACTACAGTCCTAGAGGCTTCTGCCCAAAAGGAGGTTTCAATGTTCTGGTCAAGCAACATTGCTTTTGCAGCCTCTACAATGGTTCTTATTTTTCTTTCAGCAACCCCATTTTGTTGAGGGTTGTAAGCCATTGTGAACTCCCTATTAATTCCAGCACTCATGCAGAATTCCTTAAAAATTTCAGAGTTGTATTCTTTCCCATTGTCTTTCCTTAAGGTTTTTATTTTCTTCCCAGAGAAGTTTTCCGTAAGTGCTTTGAACTCTTTGAACCTTTTGAGGATTTCTATTGACTCTTTACACTTAAGGAAATAGATCCGGGTTTTCCTAGAGAAGTCATCTATAAATATGACATAGTATAGAAATCCTGCTTTAGAAGGTACAGACATGGGTCCACATAAGTCAGAGTGAACCAGATCTAACACATTTTGGGTTTTGCTCAAACTAATGGGAAAGGATCCCTTTGAATTCTTTCCTAAGGCACAACCTTTACAAATTCCTTCATGAGATGGTTTTAACTTAGGTAAGCCTGTTACAAGTTTTCCCATAGAAGGTAGGGCACGGAAATGAAGGTGTCCTAATCTTCTATGCCAAATCTCATTTGACTCAAAGATGTCAAGGGTAAGGGCTTGTTTAACTTCAATGCAAAGTTTGTAAAGGTACCCTTGTCTTACACCTATGGTTTGGGCTTTCTTGATAGTTGAGTTTTTAGGCCATGTTAGAAATTTTCCATCCATAAATGTAACCCTATATCCATTGTCTTCAAGGGCAGAGATGGATATTAGATTCCTCTTTATACCAGGTACAAATAAGACTCTAGTGAGATGAAGGGAGAGACCAGATTTCAATGTGATGGAAAAAGTTCCAACCCCTTTTACTTGATGTGTAGAGTCATCCCCAATTGTTACATCTTCATCAGACTCTTCAGTCATAGTGTCTAAGTGTTCTCTAAATCCTGTGATGTGCCTCGAAGAACCACTATCAATCACCCAGTTGTTGATATTGTTAGTTACTTGACTAGATAAGGCTGAATAGAACACAAAGTTCTCAGATTCATGATCTGAATTTGATTTTCCTACTTTGACAAAAGATGCTTGTTGCTTTGATCTGTCAGGGCACTTCATTGCATAGTGGCCATATTGATCACACCTAAAGCATTGTACTTGAGATATGTCTTTCTTCTTAGAAGGTCTCTTTCCATTGGAATTTCTCTTTCTTTTAAAAGATCCTTTCTTGTAGGAGTTTTTCTTATTCCTTTTATTAGACGATGTGTTGAGTACATGAATGTCTTCATCTATGTTTTTCTATTTTTTTCTTTTGTGGAGAGTCTTGTTTCTTCTTGAAGGCAGTCAGTTCTTAGCCTGTCAAACTTAGGGAGTTTAGATCCTGCACTTATTCCTTGAACAAATGACTCCCATGAGTTTGGTAGGCCTCCTAGTCCAATTAGAGTTAACTCTTTGCCATCAATCTAATATCCAATTGTGGATGATTGATCCCTTAGTTCAACAATCCTCATGAAGTATGCATTAATGGACTCTCCCCTTTGTTTATTTGAGCATTGTTGGATTTGCCTTTTAATGCAAGAGTCCCTAGGTGTTGTTGATTCCCATAAGTCCCTCTCTAAGAGATTTGTACATAAGGTATGCGCTTTCATGTTTTGCTAGGGATGGGCACTATATGATCCCTAACTGCATCTACTAGGATTTTCATTGCCTTTTCATTGTTTTCCACCCATTGAGTTTTCTCAGGTTCAGACTTTGGTTCCTTCATATTTTCTCTCACAAGTGAGTCTAGCTTATTCTCTTTAAGGATCATCATGATTCTAAATTTCCATGATGTGAAATTTTCTGCTCCTGCAAGGCGATCTTCAAATCTGATCACACTTGACATTATGAAGAATGTGATGAAAATTCAATTCTAGAAAATACAAATTTTCTTGAGCAATTTGATATTTAGATTTGATTAGGATTTACACAACTTGGCTCTGATACCATGAAAATGTAATCAAATCTTCTAACAGACTGAGAGACTAAGGGTTCTAATCTGATTCTAATTTGAAAGAATTCTACCAAAATTCTAGAACAGGGTTTTGATTTCCAGATTTAGTTATACTCAATGTGTTGAATGCAGAACATTAATAGATTTCGATGATCTGCAGATAAGAATGGACTCATCTTTTGTAGTAGGGAGACCCACCTTCAAGGGACACATCTCTTGAGAGGACGTGTCTCCATACTTGGAGACACGTCCGCTCAAGGGACGTGTTCCTTTGAGCGCGCAGGTTCCTGTAGTCGATAACCATTCAGATTTAAACAGATTTAACATATACGTGCCTTAACACATGGCGTCTATGAATTCAGAACTTTATTCAAAGCGTATTTTGAACATCATCTATTTGAAGTCGATTTTATACATGCTTTATAAAATCGATTACTTATTTCCAGAAATATTAAAGAGCAATAGATCTAATATAAACGATGATGATGCTTATAGCAATCATCGTTTATATCAGACCTAAGCTACCATTCATCAACAAAAACCCTTCAATTGATTCAAACTGCACACCTTGTGAACCATAAACATGTGATATACACACAAAAATAGAAGAATTCAGGTCAGCAACAGGTAACATGGAATGCCATAGTTTTCTTCAGATTTTCCAACATCATGAACACTATATATTCTTATGATATTGCTATCAGGATTCAACTGTGTAGTTTCGAGTCAAACTCATTGACCCATGTTTCATGAGTAGCGGTTCACAAGAACCCATCTCTCATGATAATAAATGGTCCACTTAGCACTCATTGCATCTAGGTGATGCTCACAGAGGTGAAGCACTGGGCCTTCCCGGGAGGTCACCCATCCCAGTACTACTCCAGCTCAAGAGCGCTTAACCACAAATTTTTCTCTAAGGTTAAGCCCACTTAGCTTGCAACCCCATTTGCAAAACCCTCAGCAAGTGTTGTGCCTTACGAACCATTCATTATAGAGCCCCTTTAGCTCATCAATTATTATATATTCTATTATAATATCCTACGTACATTGAGTCGTGAAGGTAAATCATCATGTATGTTCGTACTGTATATATTGCTGGATCCAGCCATATCCAGATTAGGAGGTCTTTAAAAGTATCTGTACCCATATCAGATACCATATCCATATCCATGTCCATGCAACTTTGGTTTTTACACATTTATATATGCTTCTTTAAACATACAGGACAGAAAGATCAAGCAGGGTTCAAATCATTTGACCTATGAAGATTCTCACATCCTTATATATGCTGTTTATATATAAGCAGAGTTAAAATCATTTGAGCTATGAAGGTTTTTACGTTCTGATAGCTTGTAAGGCACAAGTTTTTAACATAATAATAAAAATAATGTAAAAGATCAATTTATTAGAAAATGAAAAACCATATTCCATTTCAGCCGTGCATCAGAAGAATATAAAAGGAACTGCATAAAGCAATATTGGCTACTTACGACCACTGCAATCTAACATCTCGAAGTAAAGGTGCTCAAAAGCTAACTTTCAAATACTATCAATGATAGCCTATCCTCTCAAGCACCAAAATAAAACCTTCTTATCCGAGAAAAAACTTAACAATGTTGTTTAGCACAAGTGCAATATATCTGCCCAGCATAGTTACAAGGGTTGAAAAACTCAATTCATTTAGGAGGCCAAAAATTCTGGAAATGTTGAATTTTCAAAAAATTCAGTCAAATTTCTATAGAAATTGAAAATTCTGGACCACATCAAACAAATCCTACTGATCCAAACAATCTGGATCTGCCTGGATCTGATAACAATGTTGACATGTACCTTCTTCCTCTAAAAGATCTCTTACAAATTCTTTAAAGTCCGAGTTGGGCGCCTTGGAGTTAGTCTTGCAAGCAAAGCCTTATTTGGGAATCGCTCAGCATCAATATAGTAGTAATTTCCTTTTGCTTCAAATGTAACATATGGTCTATTTGTCTCTGCGGGTTTAACATCAGAGAAGTGAATTGTCTTTGGTATGTAAGTTGCTAACCATGATAACATTTCAACCTCACAGCTGTCAGAGCCAGGTTGCCATTTTAGCTTGTGCACATAAGGGCTAGCAAACCAGTGCAGGGCACCAGTGGTGGACGCACTCATAAAAATAACACTAGAAGCAATAGCCCCCTTTAAAATTACATTCATGTCAGGTGACGTAAGAAAAGTAACAGCAGGACCAAGTGACACAGACAAGCAGCAAGTAGAAAGTGATAAAAGTTTAACCTTTCTAATTGTTTCAGAGATTGGACCATAATATACAACATGATTATCCCTCTCGGCAGATTTCTGTGGCCCTATAGTTATTTTATTTTCATCTGCGTCTACCACATTGGCACCAGTTTTAGAAGAATAGCTTCTCTGAAAATTAGGAATCCAGACAGACATCAGGCTTCCATTTGGAAAGGGAAATTTCTGTGACAGGTGAGAACTGTAGCTTGAGCATGGATTTTGCACGTCAGAAACAGGAGAGACATAACCTGATCAAGAAGCATTCAAAACAAATATTAAAATTAAAATTAGTTTACAATAATTTTTAAGTTACAATGCTTGTTTTGCAGGTATGAAAAGAGGAGAATCAAACAAAAAAAGTCCAGCTTGTTCATGTTCTCCTAACGAACATGTATAGTCATTACTATGTCAGATGATAAGTAGTTGCTTATCTGAGTGGTAATGCGATTTTTTATAGGAGGTGAATGAATTACTGTTTTAGACTCGTAAACAGTTTAAGCTTGGTTTTAGACTTTTTGTGGGTTCACTTCGGTTGCAGTTTGGACAGTTGTGATAATTTGGCTCTTTAGTGCCCCTAGTTAGCTCAGTTTTTTCTTAAAATTTAGCATCACTATTAAAAACTGAAAATTAAAAAATTAAAAGAAAAAACAAAATTTTGGGATGGGGTTACTTCTTTCAAAAGTAAAGTTGACACCATGACTGTCAAATTCTGAACATGTGTAAAATGGCAAACCATTTCCATTGACTGTTTTATATTCTGATAACCACCACATATGAAGCAATTTTTTCAGCAGTACAGGTTTTCTGAGCATGCTTACTTTTTGCAGTTAAGCTGATAAAACATCCACAGTTGCTGCAACATTCATGAACTTTGTAAAATTTATATTGCCAAAAAAGAAATATTTTGAATAATAGGGGTGAAAATATTTTCTGTTGCGGAAAAATATCAATAAACTTTTAGGCACCGACATCAATATGAACATCACAAACTGGCAACAAATTTTCAACAGATCAAAGAGTTAACCTGTAATGTCCCCTAATGGGGAATGCCCTAAATTTGCCCTATTTTTTCTCAATTTAAATAACAACGGGGTTAGATCATACTTTTCCTTTGATTGAAGCCCTGCATGGGTCATCCCACAATAATGGGTTACACTTTTTGGCCAAACTTGACACTAAAATCAACATTTTCAAAAAAAACTTCACTTTCTGACACCTATAGTAGGTAAACTATTAGGAATTTGAAAATGATGTAAACTAGTGATTTGTGAGATTTTTTCTGTAGATTTTAAATATATTTTTTTAAAAAAATTGGAATTAAATTGTTTTTTTTTTTGCGTCTCCTTTGATAACTAGTTTTTAATAGTAAACAACATTTTTTAAAAGTGATGTGTACTTCGACACGCATAACTTTTTTTCTACAAAGGATAAAATTTTGATTCTTTTTAATTTAGGTTGCTAACACTGGTATCTATTGGTTTCATTTTGTTTCATAACATTTTGTTGAATATTTTTTTTTTTAATTAAGTTTTGAAGTCAAAACATTTACAATTTAGACATAGGTGCACTTCGGCACGCATAACTTTTTTGGTATGTATTGAAATTCAATTTTATTTTTTTGTTAGAACGAGGACACCAATACCTAGGGCGTATATATTTTTCAAAAATTTTTTCTCAAATTTAATATTTTTCCACAATGATTTTTCACTAAACTTGATGTTCAGTGAAAAACCTATGTTCAGTAAAACTAAAAAATAAAATATAATATAAAAACAAAGTATATTAAATTTATAGTTGTTGGAAAGCACGTTTCAATCTCTACAATCATCCAACTTGGTTTATCAAGTTGACTCCATTTGCACCTCCTTCCCAAGCTTCGATATTCAAAAAAATGCATAAATTTTGAAATGGTGGAGGGGAAGGTGAAAAAGGGGGTTCATTAGAACCCCCCTTCTAATGAAGGGGGTTCATTCAAACCGCCTTCATTAGAAGGAGGGTTCATTTGAACCCCCCTTATATGGTGCAAAATGGGGTTCATTAGAAGGGAGGGGGGTTCATTAGAAGGGTGGGTTCATTAGAAGGGGGGTGGTTCATTCGAACCCCCTTCATTAGAAGGGGTAAACCATTTTAAATTTTTTGATGAGCATTTCTAATTTTTCTGCTCGAAAAATTGTAACCCACTATTGTGGTTCCCAAGATACAAAGTTAGAACCATTTACCATAATCAAACTGATTAGCAAATTAGAATCATTTACCACAGTAATAATAATTTGCAGATTTCCATAATTAGATATTAATAAACTCAGGGCCAAACATTAATTCAATCACAAAGTACTCTAACATCCTTGGAGGGTTCAATCATAGGAGAGAATAGGAGAATGCGACTTGATGGGGTGCCTTGGACCCTTTTTCCCTAGACCCAAGGGGTTATACCTTAGAAGTTGAAAACCCAACCTCACAGACCCAGTGAACACCTACAAGCAATAACCTGTCACAAAGAAAAGATAACCAGAACGACAAAGATGCTCTGCAAGCCTCAAGCAAAAAAATGCATTAAAGAGAATGAAGAATTACAATGAGATCAATCCTTAAGAAAGGAGATCAAACCCTAAAAGGAAACCCTAGTGTGCACACATAATAATTAATAAATAATTAATTATTGATGTGCCTAAGTTTAGCTTAAGTAAAACTAAAGTGATAAGTAACTTAATTAATTAACCAATATGATTAAATTAATTAAGTGAAATAACTTATTACTCTAACACCCCCCCTTAAGATGAACTTAGGAAGTAGCTAAAACACTAAGGAAAAGATGTGCATGAAAGCAAAGATGGGTCCCAACAACAAGGCCTGATCAGGTACCCATGTACAAATGCAATGCAAACTAAACCAAACAGGGCAAAGGAGAAAACCACGTGGGAACAAAACTCCTCCCCAAAATAGGATGCAAAAATAACTAAGTGATGAAAGATGGAGGACTCCATAAGACCCCCCAAGGACACCATCCATCACAAAGATACATGAATGAACTCCCCCAGAAGAGAGGAAGAAAGAGACCACATAGCCCCCCCCAAAATGAAGTAGCTCCAAAAAAACTAAAGAAACCGCATCTCTTGAAAGAAGTGAGAGGGAAGAAGCCTCATGAATGCAATCTCTGAAGGTGAATCAGGTGTAGCCCAAGATGTCTCCATAGAAGCAAGTGTGACCTCAACCAATGAAGAAGTCAAAGTAGGTGAAGACTAAAGAGAAACCTCCAAAGATGAATGATCAACTAGGTCTTGTTGCACGGAAATAGAAGAATCCACATCTGTAGCCATAGAAGTATCAACAACTGCAACAGTAGGTGGAGGAGATGGAATGGATGGCTCAAGAACTGGATCCAAAGTGAGAACACCAATGTTCAAGAAGCCAAATGTCTCCTCTGAATGATGATTCACACTAGAAGTGTGATGAACAGCTGTAGGAACAAAAGCACCATCAGTAGCAAAATTTGCAAAGGAATACAACCGAGATGAGTGATCCACCACCCCAAGAGAGCAATCACCGCCTACTTCCAAGTCTCCTCGATGATAACTAACCGTGTGTGAACTCAATAGACTTCCCATTGCCTCCATGTGTGATCTAATATATGGAAAGAAGGTTGTTCGTCAAATGAGGAACACACAAGACATCCTGAAAAGTGTTGTCCCCAAAACTAATAGACCCCTTCCCTGTAACACTCATGTATGTATTGTTTCCCATCAAAATAGGAGACATAGTGCAAGGCTCAAAGGAAGTGAACATAGATTGTGAAGATGCCATATGATGAGATGCTCCTGAATCTAGAAGCCATCTCCCTGATCCAAGACCTAAATAAGCACAAAAAGCATGTCCCTTCATATCTGATGAAGTATGTAAACCAGTTGTGCCCTTGTCATGCTGCTCTAAAGAAGAAGAATGAGGAGAAGGAGATGATGCAGACATCCTAGAAGGCAAATCAATCTGATGTTTCTGAAGAAGATGCTTCAGCTCATCAATGTCCTTATAGCAACTATGTTCTGCATGTCCTTCTCTCTTGCAATATGCACATGTAACCTTCTCCTTCTTAGATGATTTCCCCTTAGAAGAGGAGGATGAATCTGAGGACTCCTTTTGCTGCTCATGAGATTTGGAATCCTTTTGTTTATGTTTCTTGCCTTTGCCTGTAGAAGCCTTATGATCTTTGGGCTCTTGTGATGCAATAAGTGTTTGTGATGTAGAAGGTTTCAACTTGCCCATGCTAGCCAACTTGACCTGCTCCCGAGTGAGAGAAGAAGCAAAATCATCAAGGGAAGGCATAGTAAACCTAGCACCAAGAGCATCCCTAGTGGCATACAAGGTAGATACAAAAACTGAATAATCTGGTCCAAGCTTAGAAAGAATGGACAATATCAACTGAGAGTCCTGCTTCTAAATACCACACTGTGTCAACTGCAATCTAAGAGACTTGAGCTTAGTGAAAAACTCCTGGATGCTGTCAAAATCCCTAGGATTTAAGCCAATAAGCTCATTATCCAACTGGAATCCTCTCATAGTATCCTGCTTCCCAAACAAAGACTCCAAAGTAGTCCAAATCTAATGGGGCGTAGTGCAAGACTCAACATGAAAAAGAAGATCAGGAGAAATAGACAGACATAAAGTACCAAAAGCCTCATCACACCTATTAAACCACTTTCTCTTTTCAGTAGCACTTGTAGGTTCAACTTCTGTACCCGTGGTCACCCTGTACAACCCTTTGTGCATCAAATGAATCTCCATTTGTTTTTTCCAACCAAAGTAGTTGAATGGAGTAAGGGATGCAATATTATGCGAATCCATGATAAAAGACAGCAATATATACTCTCAATGCAAAAAAAATCTCTTTGATCTCAAAAAAAATACCTTGAATTGCACATTTCCCAAGAAAATAACCAAGAAAGCAAAAGCTGAGATCTGACAAAAAAATCAGATACCTGGTAAAAATTTTGGAAAAATCAAGTCTGAGATCTATGTAGAGGACGGAGTCAGCTTTCCGATGCCGGAAGAATGGAGAAAAACAGAGTCCGGAGTCAAAAGATATGCCTCCCGGACTGAAAACAGCTAGTTCTGACTTTAGAGGCCGAAAAAAGCATCAAAAAAGCAAAACCAGTAAATCAAACCTGCACCATTGGATAGTGCCCGGAACCAGCTTTTTGACGCCTATTCGTTTTCGAAAAACGAAGATTGTACGCAAAAGTTACGCCTGATTCCGTGAAAGTGCTCCAAACTGCCCAATAAGCCCTTCAACAACCCTCAGGGGCTAAAAAAAAAGGCCCCTGGTTGCATGCAAGACTTGTGGGTCAGGGCTAAGGCCAAAGCCTTTGGTCGCCCACGGACTACGCTAAGCCGGTTACGCTAAGGGCTAAAGGATAGCACTGGTCCCAAAGGACCTATATTAAGGGGATGTAAGATCTGCACGCTGAGAGCCTACAGCCAGATGAGCCGGGTAAGAGCAGGCTGGGTGGCCACTGGTGGCCACCGGTCAATCAAGCATAAGTGGGTGGTCTTTCATCGGTGGAGCCTTTTATATATATATATATATTTTATTTTCCTCGACGCCGAAACTTTTGCCTAAAAGCGCAGGTTAGGAGGTCGTGATGGTTACCCCCGGCAAAAAATTGCCTTTTTTTCAACAACTAAAAACGCACCAAACGACAAGCATTTGTGGTTTTGGGTGCTACTTAACGTGATAGTGACCTTCGCTTTGCCCAAAAAATGCCTTAAAAAAGGTTACCCCCAGATCTTGCAAAAAGATGCCTGGCTTGAAACCCTTGTACTTAAAAAATCACTGTAAGGCAATATCCTTCAAAAGACGAACAAGCAGCTGCAGATCTGAAGCTCTGATACCATGTAGAAGTTGAAAAACCAACCTCACAAACCCCAGTGAACACCTACAAGCAATAACCTGTCACAAAGAAAAGATAACCAGAACAACAAAGATGCTCTACAAGCCTCAAGCGAAAAATGCATTAAAGAGAATGAATAACTACAATGAGATCAATCCTTAAGAAAGGAGATCAAACCCTAAAAGGAAACCCTAGGGCGCACACATAATAATTAATAAATAATTAATTATTGATGCACCTAAGTTTAGCTTAAATAAAACTAAAATCATAAGTGACTTAATTAATTAACCCATATGATTAAATTAATTAAGTGAAATGACTTATTACTCTAACAATACCATCTCCCTTGGCCTCATGTGGCACATGCCATTCATATGATGTGATCTATCTAGGAGGTGTCTTTTCTGTTATCCCCTCATCTTACCAATCATTTCCTTCTCCCTATGATTTGACCTCCAATGCTGGTCATCCATGAAGGAGGAGTGAGGTTCCAAAGGGTGCCCTGAAAATAACATCTCTCTTAAGCCCAAAGGCAATACCCTCTGTACCCCCTTGGCCTCCCGAGGCTCATCAAGTCCCCAATGGAGGTGGCATACCTAGGAGAGTGCCCCATCACCGTTTCCCCTTTGTAGTCTTGTTTCTTTCCATCATGGTTGAGCTTTCAAGGCATATGACAACAAATGTTAATCATATTTTCTGGTATAAGGAAGCAGCAATAACAGGAGTATATCATTAGCATCTAAATTAATAATCACAATCACTTATGTTAAACTATGCTACACCATGCAACTGTAAAACAGATCTCATACCACCGATTCAAGAAATCAGACTTTGTGCATATGCAAATCTATCATTTATTTCTATTTCCTTTTATTTAATGTCTCCCTGTAGATGATCTCTGGTCTGTATGTTCTTCTCCTTCAACCAATCTGTCTTCAATATTCATAATAAAAACAATAGATTAGTTCAATTGAATAATTACTAATAAGGGTTAATAATTGTTGCTAGCATCATTATTGCATAATCATAATATATATATGTGTGTGTGTGTGTGTATTTATATTAATAATTATATTTAAATTTACTTCCCCAAATATATTCTTGCCAATAATATGTAATCCAATATCTTTATTCTGTGTTACACTGTGGATGCGCCCCCAGCCTAAAAACTCCCCTCGCACTGGCCCCCATCTGTCGGGGATAGGGGACGATCGAGATGCAGCCCTCGGCCATCCCCTTCGGACTACAAAACTCACAGAAACAGAGGAAACATTTCCTCGCTAGTCAGATGGTTGTCCCCCTGGGCCCCGAGTACGCTTAGGGGAACGCTAGAAACGCCCCCGCCATACCCGGGACTACTTAACGCCCCCATCGCCTAAAGCCCTTCAAACTTTTAAAAACGTGAAAATTTGTTGTTTTTAATATTATCTCCTACGTGCTAGATGTTGTGTGGGGCCTACTTTGACTGGCAACCAAAAATTTTCTCCTAAAACTATACACTTAAAAGTTAAATGTAAATGAAACTTAATAAATTTTCATGAATCGAACTGGGCTCTCTCATGGCACGCGACGGCTCTGAGGAAATACATGGCAACACTCAGGAATTTTTTTTGGTCTCAAACTCTCACGCCAAACACCCAGAACTCACTATAGGGCCCAAATCAATTTTTGCTCATGTGTTTGTAGATTTAACAGAGCCGTTTTTGCATCTAGAAGAAGCGTTTTTCAGATTTTCAGTCATTTTCTCAGTTCTTCAAACATACATTTCTCACGGCTAGGGTAAACTCGCGACTGGGGTTTATTTTGCTGCGTTTTTCTAGCTGCATTTGGATGTGTTTGGGACGCCTTGAAGAGCTTTGAAGGATTTTTCTTCATTGTTTGAATTTCTCACGCCCAGGTCAAGTTCGTGGGTTTTTTCTTGAGTCGAGTTGCAGCCTGCAATTTCATTTGCTTTGTGTTTGGGGCTTGGGGACGCCTACAGGAGCTACAAATTTACAGTTTCTCAAATTCTCAGTGATTAAATACTTCCAGGTTTGTGAAGTCAGATTTTTTAATTAAATAATTTATAATTTTCAAATTTTGTTTTGCTTCTGCAGAGCTAGATTACATTTTTATATTTTTTATTTTTTATTTTCATAATTTCATTTTCAGATTTTCTGTACTTTTCATTGATTTGGTATCATGTTTATAAATTTTCAGACTTTCAAGTTTCAACCATACAAACTTTCAGTCTTTCATAAAAATAAAAAAAGCCTCACAAAATGAGCAATAGTGGCAATGGCAGTGACAGTCATGAGGATGAGGGTAGTGATAGTGAAAATGAAGTTCAAAGAATGTCAATAGACCCTTCTTCTACCTCTGAAAATCCAACCCATGTTTCTTCAGACCATTTTGCATGCCCTATACCCACTCTTCAAAGGTTTGCAAAAGGCCCTTTCAACCGCAACAAACCATTGCGTCAGTTTGCCACAAATGTGACTGTCAACAAGAAAAAAAATTCAGGGGGCAGCAAGAAATGGCTTTGTCATGTTTGTAAATCTAATTACCATGGGAGCTATACTAGGATTAGAGGCCATCTAGTGGGTGATTGTGGAAAGGGTGTTAGAGTTTGTACAGCAATAACATTGGAGCAGCAACTTCAATTTGCAAAGTTGGCTGGATGTAGTGATGACCAAATCATTACCATTCAAAATAAAAAACGACCTTTAGCTGATTTGCAAGGCTCTTCCAATGTATCAGTTTCAGAGAGTTGTGATAGAGGGAAGAAGAAAGCAAGTGAGAAAACTTCAATCATGGGGTTGATGAATATGCAAAAACGTGAGCAAGTTGATGATGCAGTGGCCAAATTCTTTTATGCACATGCTCTTCCATTTCATTTGGCAAGGTCACCTTATTTCAAAACTATGGTGAAAGAAATATTGTCAGTTGGACCCTCTTATGCCCCCCCTGGAGAACATAGATTGTGTACCTCCCTCCTTGACAAACAATATTCAAAAGCTACCTTTTTGATGGAGGAGATGAGGCAAACATGGCTTAGGACTGGTTATTCTATTGTCATGGATGGGTGGACTGATATTCAACATAGGCCACTCATTAATGTTATTGTTACATGCCCTGCTGGTTCATACATTCTTCGAGCTGTTGATTGTTCTGGGAAGCATAAGGATGCTGATTTTCAGTTTGGCATTTTGAGGGAGGCCGTAGAGGAGGTTGGGCCTTCTAATGTTGTGCAGGTTGTGACAGATTCAGCTCGTGTTTGTAAGCTAGCTGGTTTGATGATTGAGAATGCTTACAAACATATTTTCTGGACTCCATGTTGTGTACATGCTTTGAATAATGTTTTGAAAGACATTGGAGAAATAAATTGGGTGAGGGCAGTAGTTGTAGAGGCTAGAGGCATACAAATGTTTGTATGCAACCATCACACTTCACACGCACTATTTTGGTCCTATTCAAAGAAAGAATTCCTCAAACCAGTTGAGACTAGATATGCTAGCTACTATATTTTGCTGGAGAGGATGTTGGAGGTCCAAGATGCTCTACAAGGCATGGTTGTTTGTGCAGATTGGAAAAGGTGGAATCTGTCAAAGACAAATGAAGGCAAGGAAGTGAGAGATAGAGTACTTAATGAAACTTGGTGGGCCACTATCAAGTAAGAAATCTGAAAATTTAAATTGTTTTTGAAATTTTGAATTTGTTACACTTTGTTTTACTTTGTAGTTTGTATTTTAAAAGTTCTAATATTTAAATTTAATTTGTTGCTTGTAGGTATATTTGCTCTTTCATATCACCAGCTGTGAGGGTAATCCGGTATGCAAATACAGACTCTCCTAGCTTGGGAGAGATATATGAGACTTTTGATAGCATGCTTGACCAAATGAAGCAAGCTATTTGTCAAAAGGAACCTGAGTTGAGATTTTATGAGGACCATATTAGGCCTATTGTGACAAAGAGGTGGAACACAATGAATACCCCTCTTCATATGCTTGCCTATGCTCTTAATCCGAAGTGGTATGTACCTAGACCTGGCCGAATGCTTCCTTCTAAGGATGACGAGGTGATAGAGGGGCTTACAACAGCCCTTCGTAAAATGTATACCGATGAGCTAGCAACCATTATTAGAGAGCAGTGGCTTATGTTTGCTGATCTTCAGGGTCCTACATTCAGCAAACCAGAAGCTAGGACAGATAGGGCCACCATTGCACAGAACAACCCCATTGGATGGTGGAAATTTCATGGGAAGGACACACCGGATTTGAAACAACTTGCCATTCGTTTGCTCTCACAGATTGCTAGTTCCTCTGCTGCAGAGAGGAATTGGTCCACCTATGGCTTCATCCACTCCATTAAGAGGAACAGGCTTACTTCAAAACGAGCTGAGAAATTAG
Source organism: Sequoia sempervirens (assembly GCA_007258455.2). Taxonomy (NCBI): domain Eukaryota; kingdom Viridiplantae; phylum Streptophyta; class Pinopsida; order Cupressales; family Cupressaceae; genus Sequoia; species Sequoia sempervirens. The sequence continues at coordinate 37,180 of VDFB02327286.1, forward strand.
TTGCAGCTCATAGTGCCTTGAGACTTCAGGACCGTCAGACTACTGAGTATCGGCAAACTCCAGCAGCACGATGGGATGTAGATCCTGAGGACGTTAGGCAAATTGATGAGGATGAGGTGCAACAAGGATTGGTCAGACTACCATTGGATGATCCACTCTTGCCAGAAGATGATAGTGACTCAGATAGTTCTGAGTCTTTTGATATTCATAGCCCGAATGAGGCTTAATTTCATAGACTGTTGGACAATGTATTTAGTATTTTGATTTTCATGTTTGAACTTTGAGACTTTTGGATGCATGTTTGAAACATTTAGATAATGATAGACTATGGTTTTATTGATGTTTGATATTGCTATGATAAATTTTATAATGCTTTAATGACATTTATTATGTTGTTATGCTACTACTCTCGCGATTTATTTTATATTGATATTGTTGTTAGCAATTATTAATTTATTGACATATATCTTTTTCTTTCCTCTCTCCTGCCTATACATATTAATAAATTTTGAAAACCATATATATATGTATGTATATATATATATATATATATACATGTATTTTTGTATGTCGCCGCCCCCATCAGTCTCCCCAAAATGGGCTCCCCAGGGAACGCTCCCTGAAATGCCCCCAGCCTTCCGCCCCTCCTATCCCTCTATCCCCAAAAGGCCTGGAACACAGTTTATTCCCTTTCTCAATCTGCTGTATTATCCAGACTTTCAATTACTGATTAAATTCTGTTGTTTTCCCCAATACAGATCTGTTCTATTTTTTCTAACTTCCTTCCTGGATCTGGCTCTTATTTCCTCGCTGGTACTTTCCTGTAGATATCCCTAGATCTATTTATTATTATTACTCCTTATATCCCCACGGTGGGGAGAGAAAAGACACATCCCTTGGACTGATCGCTGCTTTTTCATGCCTAATCAAAAGCCTTTATGAACACTCACCTGCACCATTTGTCTCCTAATATCACTGTATTTATTTACATTATTCCTTATTCTTTAAGGACATCGCTGCACTCTTTAACTACTCCTTCAAGTGCTGCCTTCATATCATAGTTGCTGATTATTTTCTTTAACATATATGTATTATGTTATTCTATACATTTTATATTAATTATTATATGTTTTATTTTAATATATTATTTTTATATTAATTTCAGATGTATGTTTTATATTATTATATTATAATAATTATAATTATAATATCAAATTGTTAATATTTATATTTTATATTTGATAATTATAATTATAATATTATCTTATGATAATTATAATTGTAATAGTATTAAATTGTTAATATTTATTTTTATAATTTTAATATGTATTCTATCTATTTGCATTTCAATGCTTTATGTCTTAGTGTTGAAATTTCGGGGACATGACAGTCCACCCATCCAAGATTGCTTGTCCTCGAGCAATCACAATTGAGATTTGTAAAAATATGGCTCCCTTTTGTGAGGATATTAGCTTTAGTGGTGATACGATGATAGGAATTGGAAGTTCTAAACCAAGTGATGAATATTAATTTATTCCAACGTTTGAAAGGCAAGAATGATCTTGGGGATTGTGGGTTATGGACCCATGGTGCAATTTATCATAGGCTTATGTAATAATTTTGTTGTAACTTGATTTGTATCAAGTTCATGAATGTAGAGCTACTCTAATCGAGGAAAAGAGCTTAGGAGAAGAAGATTCTTAGGTGAAACGATCTATTCTAGATATTCCATATAGGAGTGAATTTGGTCCACAAGGCAAAGTTCATTAGATCAATTTTGTAGGTTAACCATTACAAGGTAGACATATGTGGTATGGACTTGATTGTACAACTTGCTCTTTATTGAACAATTGTGTTCTTGCCTTGGGAAATCTTTTGATATTTTGATTGTTTGATTTCTTGATAGTGATGATTGTCTAATTTCTTGAGGGATAGATGAGTGATGAATGCTTATTGAATGTCAATGAATTGATTCATCCCTTTTTACTAAAATAGTTACAACTCTTCATTATTCAATTTTAGATAAGTTATTTTGTTAGTGCTTCTCAACTCAACAAGCATTTCGACAACAAAGTTTTTAACATTTTCATAATTTTTAAGCATACAATAATTATAAACACAGATGGAGTAATCTTGTCGAAGATACATCGGCATGAAGCAAACACATGGATATATTTAATACATGTAGCATGCATGTGAAAGACACAAATACACCTGAGATATGAAACATGCACATAAATACACATAAGTCATGAAGTATATGCCTAAATACACGTGGGTCATAAAGTATACCCATGAATACACATAAGTCACAAGGTATACACTTGAATACACGTAAGGCACAAAGTATACACTTGAATACACATAAGGCACAAAGTACACACTTGAATACATGCAAATCACAAGGTATACATTTGAATACACATAAGGCATAAAGTATACACTTGAATACACGTAAGGCACAAAGTACACACTTGAATACACGTAAAGCACATAAGGCACATAAGGCACATAAGGCACAAAGTATAAACTTGAATACACATAACACACAAAGTACACACTTGAATACACATAAGGCACATAAGGCACAAAGTATACACTTGAATACACGTAACGCACAAAGTACACACTTGAATACACATAAGGCACAAAGTATACACTTGAATACACGAAAGGCACAAAGTACACACTTGAATACATGTAAAGCATAAAGTATACACTTAAATACACGTAAGGCACAAGGTATACATCAATACATGTAAATCCCAAAGTATTTGTAAGTTGCCAAGTATACACATGAGTACACATAATACATAAAGTATACACAGGAAGCATGAAGCATACATGCGAATGCATGTAATACATGAAGTATACATATAACGAATGCACGTAATACATTAAGTATACATATAAATACACATAAGTCGCATGAATACACATACATATGAGTACACACAAGTCACAATATCCACTTGAAGTCACAAAGTATATGCAAGGTATATACATGTAGGTCACAAAGAATACACATGGAAGGCACACATCTATAGAAATGCATGATTGGCCTACTTAAGAAGAAGGTTGAATAGTTAATTCTAACTGAATGGCGGTTAAAGTAGGTATGTCTCGCAGGCTGGTATGAACATGCTTTGATACCACTTGTAATGTCCCCTAATGGGGAATGCCCTAAATTTGCCCTAATTTTCCTCAATTTAAATAACAACGGGATTAGATCATACTTTTCCTCTGATTGAAGCCCTACATACACGTTAGAACCATTTACCATAATCAAACTGATTAGCAGACTAGAATCATTTACCACAATAATAATAATTAGCAAATTTCCATAATTAGATATTAATAAACTCAAGGCCAAACATTAATTCAATCACAAAGTACTCTAACATCCTTGGAGGGTTCAATCATAGGAGAGAATGAGAGAATGCGACTTGATGGAGTGCCTTGGGCCCCTTTTCCCTAGACCCAAGGGGATATACCATCTCCCTTGGCCTCATGTGGCGCATGCCATTCATATGAGGTGATCTATCTAGGAGGTGTCTTTTCTGTTATCCCCTCATCTTACCAATCATTTCCTTCTCCCTATGGTTTGACCTCTTGTGCTGGTCATCCATGATGGAGGAGTGAGGTTCCAAAGGGTGCCCTGAAAATGCCATCTCTCCTAAGTCCAAAGGCAATACCCTTTGTACCCCCTTGGCCTCTTGAGGCTCATCAAGTCCCCAATGGAGGTGGCGTACCTAGGAGAGTGCCCAATCACTGTTTCCCCTTTGTAGTATCGGTTCTTTCCATCATGGTTGAGCTTTCAAGGCATATGACAACAAATGTTAATCATATTTTCTGGTATAAAGAAGCAGCTATAACAGGAGTGTATCATTAGCATCTAAATTAATAATCACAATCGTTTATGTTAAACTATGCTACGCCATGCAACTGTAAAACAGATCTCATACCACTGATTCAGGAAATCAGACTTTGTGCTTATGCAAATCTATCATTTATTTCTATTTCCTTTTATTTAATGTCTCCCTGTAGATGATCGTTGGTCTGTATGTTCTTCTCCTTCAACCGATCTGTCTTCAATATTCATAATAATAGATTAGTTCAATTGAATAATTATTAATAAGGGTTAATAATTGCTACAAGCATCATTATTGCATAATCGTAAATAATATATATGTATTTATATTAATAATTATATTTAAATTTACTTCCCCAAATATAATCCTATATCTTTATTCCTTTTCTCAATCTGCTGTATTATCCAGATTTTCAATTACTGATTATATTCTGTTGTTTTCCTCAATGCAGATCTGTTCTATTTTTCTAACCTCCTTCTTGTATCTGCTCTTATTTCCTTGCTGGTACTTTCCTGCAGATATCCCTCTTAGATCTATTTATTATTATTACTCCTTTTATATCCCCACGGTGGGGGAAAAGACATGACCCTTGACTGATCGCTGCTTTTTCAAGTCTAATCAGTGCCTTTATGAACACCACCTTTGGAAATTACTCGTGTCTCCTAATATCACTGCATTTATTTACATTATTCCTTATTCTTTAAGGACATCGCTGCACTCTTTAACTACTCCTCCGAGTGCTGCCTTCATATCATAGTTGCTGATTATTTTCTTTAACATATATGTATTATGTTATTCTATACATTTTATATTAATTATTATATGTTTTATTTTAATATATTATTTTTATATTAGTTTCAGATGTATGTTTTATATTATTATATTATAATAATTATAATTATAATATCAAATTGTTAATATTTATATTTTATATTTGATAATTATAATTATAATATTATCTTATGATAATTATAATTGTAATAATATTAAATTGCTAATATTTCTTTTTATAATTTTAATATGTATTTTATCTATTTGCATTTCAATGCTTTTGTCTTAGTGTTACTATTTCGGAGGCATGACATAACCTGCACTACTAAAGAATTTGCTGAAGCCTGCACATAAATTTTTCTGCAATTGTACTAAAAGTGCCATAAATAGTTTGCAGGTATAGCACTTCCAGAATAGCAGTTCTCATCTGTCACTGGCTCTATATTTTTATGTTGTTTTGCATGAACATGAGCTCCAAAATTTGTGATTCAGTAATAGTTTCAGTAAAGGCATTAGCAGGTAAAGGTTTTAGGAACCACATTCAAGACATTCTGAAGCAATTTCTTCATAATTACATGAACTCTGCGGCAAATCGAAGCATATATACAAAGAATTTTGTAGTCTAACATTCCATATATTATGCAACCTTACAAGTAACTTGCTTTGCAAAGTGTTGAAACAAGGACGTTTCATAACCAAGCAGTCAATAAGGCAGTTTTATTAATATTAGGAAAGATGAAAGATCACCTTTTCAGAAGTCTCTGGCTATATTAAAAACAATTAAAACTGCATTAGTGGTTTGGGTTTGGATTTAGGTTCAGTGAATATTTTGCCCTGAATTAAGTATGACTGTGTTTGGCAGTACTATATATATGTGTGAAAAATAAATAATATAAATATATATACAATAAATTTAAATAAATATAAAATTAATTAACATAACTATAATTAAATTTATTATTTAATATTATTAAATATATATGCCTGATAAGGGGCGACCAAAATAATGGTAAGGTGGCAGCAGGGGTTTCAGTGAATTTGAAGAGATTTTGAAAGGACATGTCATTAACTTCCCATGACCGCCAATGTAATGACCATTAGTCATGATCTCCATTTGCAGTCATGAGGCAAGATTGGCACAAACAATAATAATTCATCTTGGAAGGAGATTTCATAGTATGGCATTGTTTGAACTGGTGATAGATAAGTATGTTAATCCCTCGCCACTATGACTGGTTTCCATTGTGGTGAGTTGAGCATTGATTTCAGTTACAGTCTTCCTCCAACTAAACCAAGGGCAAGCAAGTGATGCTGGGAGAAACTACAGGGAAGGAGGAGGAGAGTGGCAAACCTTGTAGGCCAAGGGTAGGTGGCAAGAGAATGCTGGAGTATTTCACAGACTATCTAGAGCAGGAGTTCTCTAACCCTGACTTCAGGGCCTGGGTCTCAAGATCTGGGAACTAGCAAGGCAGATGGACAGAGCCCCCTGTGTCGATATCAGAGAAGCCATGGTCAAACTCCTCCTAGACCCAGGTCAATCCCTCGGACAGAGAAATGTCTTTGATGCAGCACAATCACTCAACTGTGCAACCATGCTTTCAATGGCCACACGCACTTACCTCCTTCACGATGATATTGAAGATATTCAACATCAGACTGAAACTTTCTTTGCTTGTTAATTAATAATTTGGGTTATTTAATATTTTCACAATATTGGCAAAGCAACACAAGATTCATGTAATGCCCCCCTTATTAGAAACATAAAATGCACAAATTAAAATTTTGATTTTTAAAGATTGTTTGATAAAGAGCAATGAAAGATTGATGGAAAAAGATAAATGAAATGCATTATTATCAACTAGTGCATAACTAACATAATCTGATGACTTATTACTCTTGATCGGAAAAGATCTTCGCCTTGTTTCCTCTTTCCTAACCTCTTTGGATGGTAGATTTACTGTGCCAAGGTCGCGTGCACGGTCTCTAATCGGACTCCCTCAAGGTTTCCTACCTGTCTTGGGACCGTCCATCAATGGACCGATTTACCAGCCTTTCCCTCCACACACTCCCTATCCTTGTTGAGTGCTAGCGAAAGGGAATTTTGGTCTGAAGTCTATTCTTCAGAGTAAAGTCAAAGTAGCTTAAGGAAGCACAATAATTGCGGCACGCAACATTATTGTGTTATTGATAAATATTTTCTATTAATCTCAGATGTGGAATTAGCTATTCGTTTATGCTGTATTCAATGCACTGACCATATATATGAATATCTATTGATTGCAGAATGTGTCATTTAATCTCTCTATGCATTCATCTATCATTATGAATTAGATTGCATTCACCAATCATCACCCAATTAGAATATTTATAAACTCAACTGGTATTCAAATAAGATATGGGTCAGTCAACATACCGTAAACCACTGTAGGTAGCAATTCGAATTTCTGATTGCATAACTCTCAATGTTATTCAGGCGGCCGTAGGTACTTACCTCAGATCGTCGTACTCACTGGACTTCTTCCAGATGTAGCCCAATCTGTCTCTTTTCCTCGATGCGATGACGATTGACATATATCATCGCATCGAGGAAAAGAGACAGATCGGGCTACATCTGGAAGAAGTCCAGTGAGTACGACGATCTGAGGTAAGTACCTACAGCTGCCTAAATAACATTGAGAGTTATGCGATCAGAAATTCGAATTGCTACCTAAAGTGGTTTACAGTATGTTGACTGACCCATATCTTATTTGAATACCAGTTGAGTTTATAAATATTCTAATTGGGTGATGATTGGTGAATGCAATCTAATTCATAATGATAGATGAATGCATAGAGAGATTAAATGACACATTCTGCAATCAATAGATATATATGGTCAGTGCATTGAATACAGCATAAACGAATACCTAATTCCACATCTGAGATTAATAGAAAATATTTATCAATAACACAATAATGTTGCGTGCCGCAATTATTGTGCTTCCTTAAGCTACTTTGACTTTACTCTGAAGAATAGACTTCAGACCAAAATTCCCTTTCGCTAGCACTCAACAAGGATAGGGAGTGTGTGGAGGGAAAGGCTGGTAAATCGGTCTATTGATGGACGGTCCCAAGACAGGTAGGAAACCTTGAGGGAGTCCGATTAGAGACTGTGCACGCGCCCTTGGCATAGTAAATCTACCATCCAAAGAGGTTAGGAAAGAGGAAACAAGGCGAAGATCTTTTCCAATCAAGAGTAATAAGTCATATCAGATTATGTTAGTTATGCACTAGTTGATAATAATGCATTTCATTTATCTTTTTCCATCAATCTTTCATTGCTCTTTATCAAACAATCTTTAAAAATCAAAATTTTAATTTGTGCATTTTATGTCTCTAATAAGGGGGCATTACAATTCACAAGGATTTGAAAGAGAGCTAAAGTTATGAAGGTTCACTTGTCTTTTGGAGCATCGAATAAGGAATTTCAGTGATGTGATGAGGCAGAGAAGGATGATTTGGTGGAGATCCCTCCTCCGCCAAAATCCTCCAAATGTAAAAAATTTAAAAATGTAAGGGTTGTGGGGAGGAAGCTTTGAGGCCTGCATAATTTGCTATGTTCCACCATCTAATATGGTGTATAATGAGGCTATCAGTCTTACATACTGTTTTACACTCTTACTTTGGGGATAGAGGGACCGATGTAATTTGCCCCTCCCCACCCGTCCTTGTTCTGCTGTTTTTTTGGTTATGGTGGTTTGTCTCCTTTTGGCGTGTAAATAATGGTTCTGTGGATTGTAGCAGGACATACACTCTGAAGGTGTAGCATGGTTCTGATAATATATGGTAGTTCAATAATTTTATTGACAGTTCTATATGGTATTATTCCCTGTTCCCCACCTCATGAAATATACAGCTTTGCAGTAGATCTCCAAGACAGGATGATTTTGATTCTTGAACGCTAGAAAGATAATTTTCTCTTCATCAATTGATCTGATGAGCTTATAACTACCAGAATCCAAGTGGAAAAGCTTTATTTTTTCTTGGCTCCCAGGTTCCTTATCCAGGTTTATGAGCAAAAAAAATATTATTAAATATATGTAACAGATTAATTAAATATTAATATATAATTTTCTAAAAATATTTCTTTATTTAACTAATTAATATATAATGGATTGCTTTATGAAGTAATCAAGCAAAAATCAGAATAATAATAACAAGAAGAATTTCACTTTTTCCTTTATCTGTTTTCTCACTCTCACACGTGTATACACTACCCTTGTCAATGTTTTTTTAAACTCCTCTGAAGACTTAGATCTTTAATTAATGCAATAAAATCATTTCAATCAAAGCAGACAAAAAAAAAATTACCTCTATGCTTTAGAAAATTATCTTAACAGAGAAAACCAGATAAAGTAAGGGCTTGGCAGCAGCAAGCATTTGTTGGACTTCAACGCAGGCCAGAAAGACGAAGATCCACAGCAAGTTCAAACAAAGAGCTCAGAGTCTGAAAAGCTGGGTGATAGTGGCACCCACACAATGATTCCCCACAGGAATTCATTCAAAGTGATTTTTCATGTTCCTTTGTCAGATCATCAACAAAAGGGAACGAGGGAGACAGTCATTTCATTACTTTTAAGTTTTTATTAGCAATTGAGGTCATAGTTTTTTTTTTAATTTAAATATGTTTTTTTCCTAAGCCAGGTCCTTGTGGAACACTGTGGTTACTCCCCAGGTACATCTGACATACCCAGACCACCCAGGACACATGCTGAGCATGCCCAGGACATACCAGGGCCTGGACCCATTCAGACTGGTATGACCCAGGGTCCTGCTGAATCTGGTACCATAGAACTAGACCATAGAGTAGAAATTTTCAAAGTTAGATTTACAAACCAGGTTTTGAATGTAATGATTGGTTTGTAAGGTTCCCTGATTCACATGATAAAATTATCGCAAACATGTAAACAGGCCTTTGCCTGGCAAACATATGATAGGAAAATATAAACTATAATAAATAAACTGAATAAATTAGATTTCTAGAAAATCAAAAATGAAGCATTCCTAAGGAAAATACCCACTTGCTATGTACTAAATCAGGGAGGCAATACAGAAACACTTACCTGGCACTTGGTTGAACAAGGTATTTTCTATACAATATTTTATATAGAAGTCAATATATTGCCATTGTTAGAATTTAGATCAATATCCTTCTTTCTAGTCATTCTAGGGTTATCAATAAAACAATTATTGACTCTTTATTGCCACAAAATAGTTGAATTTTCATGCAGTGGGTTAGCACCATAGTTACGAGACCGACTGGCTCTGACCGCTAGGTGACTCGACTCGCGACTGGCGACTCGACTCGACTCGGCGCAGACTCGGCAAAATGAAAAAAGTTGAAAAAACCTTAGAAAATTAGAGATTTTTAAAGATTTAAAACTTGTTTCAAGCACCCTTTATTGAATACAACACAAATAAAAGCAAATTTGATCACATACACAAATATACAATGATCACATAAGTATAAAGTACACAAATTGTAGTTGCGCTGCTGAAGGAAATAACATACTTTGATATATAAAATTAGTCAAATGTATACAAAACTCATGGAAAATGAAATCCATGACATCAAATGTTCCATACAAATATGAAATATCAAAAGATTCAAAACAATAGCTATAAGTCTATCACTCTATGCCTATGGCACAGTGGAGCCAACATCCTTCCTACGAAGGCGTCTAAAGGTCCTGGATGATGTTGCAGTTGCAGCCATAGTCTCTGCCTGTGTCTGAGTCCCCATACCACTCTCTCCACCAGTAGCTATGTCTCCTCGTGCTCTAGCCTCCTCCTCAGCCATGGCTACAACCTCAGCCTCTCTCTCTGCCTGGTCCACCCAATCAAGGTCCTCGTCACTAAAGACTGCGTCTGTAGCCTCAGTGATCCACTCAGACTGTGGATCAACCTCCTCTAAACAGATCGGGGTGTTGTCGTGGTCAAAAGCCTTCCTGTATCTGAGCCGAAGGTTGTAATGAACATATACCAGGTCATTCATCCTCTCCACTGTCAATCTATTGCGCTTCTTGGAGTGTATGTGCTCAAACATACTCCAATTGCGCTCACAACCGGATGAACTGCATGGCTGGCTCAATATTCGTATGGCAACATTTTGCAGGTTCGGTGTATCAGAACCAAACATCTCCCACCATCCATCTGAGATGAGAAAAAGAAACAAAATCAATCTCATTTCAAGTTTCAAGTTCAAGTTCAACATTTAATAATAAATTATAATATAAAAAGATGAAAATTATTGCCTTAAATATATTTTTACCTGGCATTAATTTTGTCCTACTATCTTTGCACATTTGACGTGCAAAGAAGTCTCCTCGTGCCTTAGTGAAGGCATCTATCTCCTGCACTATCTGTGTAGTAACAGAGGGCAACATTCTCTCTATCGTCGAGTAGAGCCCACTAAGAATTTCTCTATCTGCACGGAGATCACGGCGGAAGTGGAAGGCCGGATTTAGGAAACATGCGGCTGCATGGATGGGCCTATGGAGTTGGTTTTGCCATCTCCTATCAATGATCTCCCAAATGGGACGATACTTATCATCAACTCCACCATAGACTGATCTAATGGCCTCTTTGGCCCTATCCATGCCCTCATATATGTAGCCCATTGCGGGCTTCTCCCCATCTGCAACTCGTAGGAGAACTAGCAAGGGCTCAATAAACTGCAAAGTGCAAACATGTTTCACAAATAAGTAAGTGTGACTGTCAATGAAAATGAACAAATAAAAGTAAGATATGATTAAAAATTAAAACATAATAAAGAATTAAATGTTACCTTCACAATCTCATCTGCTGGTGTCCAAAACCCTGCCTCATCAAATATGCAATCAGCCACAGCAATCCCTGCAGTGCTTGTAGAAAAGGATGAGGAAGACCACTCCTCACTAGCAAACATGCGCCTCAAAGGTGCCCTTGACCGAATCAAGGATTGCAACATGATAAAATTTGATGCAAACCGAGTGATGCCAGGACGAGACAACTCCCTCAACCCCGTGTATTGCCTCATAAGGTTAAGCACCCATGCATGATTGTAAACAAATTTGCAAATGTTTCTTGCTGATTCCATACATGTTTTTATCCATGGGAGCTTGCCAAGATCCTCCATCATGAGGTCAATGCAATGGGCGGCACATGGAGTCCAAAATATAGTTGGGTGCCTCTCCATCAATAATCTACCAGCAGCAACATAATTTGCTGCATTATCTGTCACCACTTGAACTACATTTTCTTCCCCCACATCGGCTATCACCTCCTCTATAGCCTCACATAAGTATGTGGCATTTTTGAATTGGGCGGAAGCATCAATGGACTTTATGAAGACAGTGTCACCTGAAAAAATAAGCAAAACCAAATTACCAATTATTCAATAAATTAAAAACATAAATCAGCCTTATTAAATTATTAATCACTAAATCAAATTCAAATATCAATGTATTAAGGTAAGTACAATTACCTCCAGAGGAAACTAGAAAGTTCAACAGCGTCCTATTTCTCCTATCGGTCCAACCATCAGTCATGATGGTGCAACCAATCCTCCTCCATTGCACACGCTGCTCCTCTAATTGTGCTTTCACATCCGCCACCTTTTGAGTCAAAAGTGGGCCCTTTAATTCATCTTCGCTGGGGGCTTTGAACCCCGCCCCACATATGGTTATTGCATCAACCATGTTTTGCCAAAAAGGAGACCTAAAACATGTCATAAAATGAAAAGATTTAAGTTTTTAACTTTAAATTTGAATTCGATAGTGAGATACATCTAAATTCTAAAACAATAAAATTTAAATATAAATTTTAAAACAATTAAACGAAAAAAGAATTACCTGGCTACATGGAAGGGAATGGTGCAGTAGTACCAAAAGTCTGCAATTGTTTTTTTTGCTGCATCGTGTGCATCCTTGTTCCAACCCATGCTCTCAAGCGACGGTTGGGAACCAGGAGTAGTGCGTGGTACAAAATATGAGTCCACCCTAGATTTACGAACTCTAGGGCCAATACTAATACTGCCACTACCACTAGCAGTAGCAGCGCCACCAGCACTAGGAGTACGCATAGGAATAGATGGTGCAGAAGCAGAAGCACTAGCAGAAGCACTAGCACTAGGACGGTATGGAGGCATGGAAGAAGCATCTCCAACAGCACCAAGTCCCTGTCCAACTCCAACACCTGCCAACTCCTCCCTCTGTCTCTTTCTAATTTCTTTTTGCCTTTCAAAATTTTCTAATTGCACCTGCACTTCACGAACAGCCTCAATAGGTGCTAGGGTGCAGCCCACTGCATCATGGATGGGTATGCGTGCAAGGTGGTATTTCAATCTATTTATGCCTCCATGATATATTGTTTTGCAGTATTTACATTTTGCTTCTCCTCTTTTCATTCCGGGAAAGATTTCAGCATGTTTCCAAGCAGGGTCTTTTCTGACTGGGGTTTGAGACATTGTGAAAATAATAATATGGTTTGATTTGCAAATGAATGTGGCTGCAATAACAAGTAGGGTTTGTAAAATTATTTAAGTTGCAAGTAGGGTTTGTAAATAAAAATGCAAACTATAATAATTTAAAAACAATGATTTTACAAATTACAATGAATTATTTGTTAAAAAAACACAAAAAAAACCATTAAAATCAAACTTACCTCTTAGATTTGGCTTGGAATGCAATGCAAACTCCTCCCAATCACTAGCAATGAACTTTCAATGCACCTCCTTAGCAGTATGAAGCTTCCCAAATGATATATGACCTTGCTTTTGTTTTAAACAATTTGCTGGTTGCCCTCTCTTCTCCTCCTATTTTTCTTCACAACTCTCTCTTCTCCTCCTATTTTGCCAAAAGAGTGAAATGAAGTTGCTTTTAGGGTTGGAGAGAACATATAGAACAAAAAAAAAACTAACTTTAACTTTTAGTTTTATGTTTTTTTAGTGTTTTAACTTCTTGCTGCCGCGGCCGGGTCACAGGGTCGGGACTCTCCGAGTCTGGGCGAGTCTGGCGAGTCTGGCGAGTCCGGCGAGTCCGGCGAGTCCGCTCGACCGGCGCGTGTCCGAGTCCGGTCCTCCCATCGCCGCCTGCTCGGCCCGGACTCGCCGAACAAGCGGCGAAGTCATGCAGTCTCGCTACTATGGTTAGCACCCAATTGTAATGGACCCGCATCCATAACAATGAGAAAATACACCAGAAGCATTACAGTGTTGGGGATAGCTGGACACCCAAAGCAATGTATTGCATCTGGAAAGCCCAAAATGAGAGGGAAAACATTATTCATATAGTAATTGTATTGATATCGATGATAGATTGAGAAATCAGAAGGAAAAAGTCCAATCTAGAAAAGCAGGATATGAAACCCCACTCACTCTTATACTGCTAAAAGGGGCCACAGATGACTGAAATCTTTAGCAGTGCCCAGGTTGTATAGAGATTCTTTTTTGAATCTATTATATATTTATAGCTTTACTCTCTCAATTGTGATTTCAAAAACCTTGGTACCACACTTGGTTGATAGCTTAAAAAGGGAATTTTCTTCAAATTAACGCAATAACATCAAGAGTTTGAATACTTTTGAATACTTTCTACCCACATTACACATAAAAAACATGTGTTCTTGTTCCTAGATTAATCTTGCATGATGAAGACATTAGCTGCTTATAATTCAAGAGGATTGGCATGTAGAGGTTCTGCAAGAATGCTAGACTCACAGCTATAATGTATTATTGCTCTTCCAACTGAGTTCAAGGTTCCCTCTCTGATGGCCAGATATAGCAGAGGCACATCTAATTCTTGTCCCCAAAAGCCCAGGTTATCCAGAACCACACCTCAGAATGAAGGACTCATCCTCCAAGGACACAAGTTTTAAAAAATGTTGGATAACAGGTTTCCAAGTTTGGTTTAAACTCCATCCATCATCCCTATTTAAATTACACGGATGCTTCTCAAACTCCACTGCTTTCAATATGCATCAATTGTTAGAGTAATAGGTTGTTTACTTGATTAATTTAATCATATTGATTAATTAATTAAGTCACCTTTACTTTATTTCACTTAAGCTAAACTTAGGAATCTTTATTTATGCATTATTAAATTAGTCATATTGTCTCGTTCATTGTGATCTTGACACTTGTCATATGCTAATTTAATCCTCTCCTAGGGTTTTCACTTTAGGGTTATGATCTCCTTTCTTAAGGATTGATCTCTTTGTAATTATAAATCTTCTCGAGTAATGCATCTTTTGCTTCATGTTTGCAGAGCACCATTCTTGTGTCTCTTGATCTCCTTTGGTGATAGGTTATTTGCTTGCAGGTGTTCATTGGGATCTGTGAGGTTGGATTATCAACTTCTACATGGTTTCAGAGCTTCAGATCTGCAAGCTTCTTGTTCCTCTTTTGTGAGATCTTGCCTTGAAGCAGTTTTACAATGCATCCAGGGTCAAATCAGATCTCTCCTTTGAATCCAAAGCTACCAGAATAGTCGAGATTGACCTTTGTTTTGTCAAATTTGGCTTTCGTTTGTCAAATCTGTGAGGGTTTGAAAAAAAGGCTTTTTTGCCAGATCCAGGGGGTGCCTGATTTTTCGGAGCATTTTGAGCCCAAACGGACCTCACCATTGTGCTCAGAAGACCCAAAAACCCCTATTTCCATATATAATTTGTCAATTTTGGAGCAGGTCACCCCAAGGCAAAAAAAAATTATCTAACATAGGTTGTACGGCCTCCTGCACACATCACGAGGTAAAAAAATTTGTAAAAAAAATATTTATTTTTTCTGCAAAAATTTGCAATTTTTCATTGTAAAAAATATTTATTTTTAAAAGCTTTATTTTTTTTATAAAAAGCTTCTTTTTTAAAAAAATTGTTTTTAAAACAAATTAAAAAAAAGGAAAGAGAGTGGGGGCACAGCCGTTTATGCAGATACTGTAGTAGTGGACATACCTACACAGGATACTATGCAGTCCAGATTCTTGTGTAGCTCCTCAAGTAGCAAAATTGTGCACCCCATTTTTTTTTAAGCTTTTTTTCAAAAAGTTTTTTTTATATTTTTTTTCTTAAATAAAAAAAATACAATGTAAATTTTTTTATTGTTTTTTTTTTAAAACAATATTTTCTCAATAAGTCCAATTGGAGAAATGCGGCGACGGCCATTTGGCCGTCAATTTTAGGCTCCTTGTTTTGCTACAACAGCCATATGGCCGTCAAATTTAATTCAGTGACCGACTTTTTTCCTCTTTTGGAGTTGTTTTCTTCCGGAGGCCATAACTTTTGCCTAAGGTGTTGAAATTGAGCAAACGAGATATCATCGAAAAGAGGATTCAAAGTACTTTCTAGTGGTGCAAGTATTTTTTGGAGATTTTTTCTCAGGTCCCTGTTATTTCTAGTCAAAGTCAGATCTTCTTTTCTAGAGTTGCCTTCAATGTTTTTGGCATAACTTTTGTATACGATGTCGAAAATGGGCAAACGAGATATCATCGAAACGCTGTTTTCGAGCTCTTCGCAGTGGTACAGGTGGTTTCCAAATTTGATTTTTGGTTTTTTTCATAAATCCTTCGTCTCAGTTGTTGTCCTTTTTGAAATAAAGTGCCTCAGCATTGTATGTGTAGTATTGGGATTCTTGAACATCACTTTGTGCCTTGTTGTACTCGCACTATGATATAAAGTGCCATGGGGGTTGATGTTTGCCTTTGTTTGCCTTCATACCTTTTCATGCGTATGTGACTTTTGTTTTCACGTCCTTTATATCGGCTTGTACATTCATGTCTACACCTTTAGATTTTCTTGGTTCCTCTTCATGCACTACTTTTAGGCATTTAGTTTCAGTGTACCTATCATACTTTTCCCTTGTCAGCATTATGGGGGGGTTTCTACTGTTGGTGTTAATGCTTCTTTGGTTTCGCGTTGGAGTGAGCTATGTATACAATATTTGTTCATATTTACTAGGTGGATGCAAAGGTTGGTTACCCATGCGTTTCGGTGAGATGGAGCACTTACCATATGGACACTCTTGCATTCCTATTTTTGGAGGCGACCTTCCATTTTCACTTGATCAGTTCTTCAGACAATTGGTACTTGTGCCATCTGTATCTTCGAGTTTCAGATGTTTTGCCTTGGTTTGCCATCAGATTAGAGTAGTGTCATTGAGGGAACTCATGCAGAATCTTGTCTTCTTGATCTTGATCATCATTTGTTTCAGAGAGGGTTTCTTTCATCATTTCAGCAGTCATTCTATGACAATGTTTGTAGCTTATTCAATGCTTTAGTGGTGTTTTCCATGTTCATCCTTTGTTCCTACCTTTTGGGACAATTTCTTCTTGATTGGAGGCTTCTTCGTCCTTCACTCTTATTTGGAGGCTTCTTAGTCCTTCACTTGTATTTCTCTCTTTTGGAGAGGAGTTTTCCCATGAGGTTTTCTCCTTTTCTCCTGTTGTGAGAGATCTTTTACATTTGTACATGGGTACCTCATCTGGCCTTAGTTGTCGAGACCCATCTTTGCTTTCATGTATTTTGTCCTTAGTTTCTTAGCTTCTCCCTAAGTTCATCTTAAGGGGGGGTGTTAGAGTAATAGGTTGTTTACTTGATTAATTTAATCATATTGATTAATTAATTAAGTCACCTTTACTTTATTTCACTTAAGCTAAACTTAGGAATCTTTATTTATGCATTATTAAATTAGTCATGTTGTCTTGTTCATTATGATCTTGACACTTGTCACATGCTAATTTTATCCTCTCCTAGGGTTTTCACTTTAGGGTTAGGATCTCCTTTCTTAAGGATTGATCTCTTTATAGTTATAAATCTTTTCGGGTAATGCATCTTTTGCTTCATGTTTGCAGAGCACCATTCTTGTGTCACTTGATCTCCTTTGGTGACAAGTTATTTGTTTGCAGGTGTTCATTGGGATCTATGAGGTTGGATTATCAACTTCTACATCAATTTGGGAATGAAACTACCTCAGCACTGACTTTGGAATCCTCAAATGACACATCTTGTTCAATAGCATGAGAATGTTCTCCCAGTTCAAAATTCACTCCATGGTTGTGTAAGATGGTTGTGTCATGTTCTCCAATCCTCGTGAATTGTGTGTCTAGTCTCGACTCTCACCTATGTAAAGACCAGAAGATCATGTACTACATTCTGTTACATTTAATGTGCTGTTGAAATGTTAGCTTTGTATGGCTTAACACCTGATAAGAAGTCATTTTATATGTATACTCCTTTCTGCTGTATTGAATATGCTGGTGCAATGTTAGTTTTGTATAGTTTTACACCTGATAAGAGGTCATCTTATATGTTAGCTTGCATGTTTGTAAAATTGTAGGCTCAAAATTAGCAGAGTGGAGCTCCAAACCAACAAGAGATTTCATATTCTGTCCATACAGGCCTGAACTAAATGAATTAAACTATAGCTTAAATACTCAACAATGCACATAAAAACAGAAAAATAACTTCATTTAACTGTTTTCAAAGCTTCATTGGCCTAATAAGGCCTCAAACTCAACATGTCTGACACAATAAGACTTTCCAGCCTCAATTACTACCAAAATATTTATAATTAATAGTTAATACAACTGGACACATTACCTCTAAACAAATAAGTGCATTGATTCAGTTGGCGTAATGCTTATTAGGGCACCTTAGATCTAGATTCAAAGCTTCTGTAATTTATTAAGAGCATTCAATCAACCACCCTTTTCCCCACAGAAGCACAAAAAAGTGTTTCTCTGGATGCCAAATTTCTGGAAGGTAACAAAAGAAAGCTTTGTCATGCTGTCTCTTGTGAGCTACATAGCCACGAGAAGCACTAAGAGCTATTTTTTTATTCTTAGCAAGTCAAAGTGACAACACAAGACCCTCTAGGAACAAAATAATATGTTATCAGTTACTTTCCCCCTCTCTAGATGTGCATTTCCATGTATCTGATTAAAATTCAGATCAGATAATTCCCCGATACATTTTAAATATGCATCTTAGCAGTATCCATATCCATATCCAAATTCTTCCTAAAGTTGGGAACTGTATTGGCTATGGCCAGAACAACATCTTCTCTGTGTTGAAAGATACAAAAGAAAGACTCAAAAACAAAACAAAACATAGAAAATTCATAAGCATTATACTGTGAGGGAAAACATCTCCCCTTTCACACATAGAGCCCATCTTTGCACTCATCTTTGAGTTCATATATGGATGGTTTTCAGGGATTTATAAAGATAAAAGATTCACTTTTGAGCTAATATCTAATAATGCAGTGTATTGATATGTGATTTGAGTTGAATGCTGTTAGTGTTTGGTAGCTTCGGGAGCTATTCTTCCTTTGTCTAAGGCAGGTTGGCCTTCTTGTAACAAACAATAATTTTATAATCTTTATTTCCTAAGGGGAGCGACCTAGTGGAAAGGTCACCTATCATTGTATATAAGCAAGGAGAAGACTTGTCATTTTATGATCAATTTCAATAACTTCAAGTTCACACCTTAGCAGCAGATCATCAGTTGGTAGCAGCAGATCGAACTAATCAAGGAGGATCATATTCATTTGTATCTTTGCATCAAGGAGTGATGCTATTATTCATTGTAATAATTCAGCCTTGAGTAAGGCCAGACTTGTAAGCAGATTTCTGCTCTTATTCATTCAATATATTGGAGATATATTTTGCTGGGTTTTTCTCCCTCAAGTAGGAGGGTTTTCCCAGGGTAAAAGTGCTGTGTTTGTTGTTCATGTGCTGCATTTTCTGCTTTATGTTAAATCTGATCCTAAATCTAACAAATGGAATAATGAAACTCTCATTTTGTATGTAAAGTGATCATTGATGACACATTTTCTATCTACCATTTATTTGTATATTTAAATAGAAAATCCCTCTTTTGAACTGCATATAAAATTGATCGATGAACTGTTAACAAAATAAGTTTTATGAGGTTTTAGGGATGTCAAATAGTTTCCCAAATTTTAGGGATGGCAAGTAGATGGCTATTAAAAATTTAAAATAACTTTAAAAAACTAAGAGCAGCTGAAATTTTCTAAGTTACCAGTTTGGGTTCAGATTGGGGTATGGGGGTTTGGGTATGCCGGTGCAGCCAAAAAAACATTAGGGTTTGGTTCATTTTGAGTACCTCCAATCAAAAACATATAAAAATCATAAATATATACTACATAGCATGCAACAAAACGACCATAAAAAATTTAAATAAAACTATGATGTCAACTTGTCAAACTCGAATGTGAAGATAGATATCTATTCATTGTTCAATATTAAAATAATAAAATCAGTAATCAGCTTCATATGGGTCTTCATAAACATCATCAGCCTCATCGTAACCATTAGATGATGTAGATAGATTAGAAGACACAAGAGAAGTGTCACTAACACTTGCACTAAAAGTATGTTGACTATTTGACTCATCAAAAAATGAAAGATTGTTGGGCATCGGAAGCATCCTAGTACATTTTAGCTCTACATCCCACAACTTCGTTGCCTCTTCCTTGTAGTCATTTTGTTTGCACAAAAGAAGAGGCAAATTGGAATGCACATAAACAAATTCCTTTGTCTTTTTGATGTCAACCAGAAGCGCTTTATTGACTGGATGAAGCGATATGTACTCCAATTCCTCTCAAATGACAACAAATTGGCAACCGGTTGAGACAAAGCTAAAGAGGTAAGAGTTAAAAAATATAAATCAAAATTCAAACTTGAAAAAAAATATTTAAAATATGAAAAGATTCAAATTTATGTAATTTTGAATTTTAAAAAAATATGAAAAACTTGTGATAAAATTTTCATCACAAGAGATTGTAGGTGTTGGAATGTTTGGGAGCATCCTTCTTATACTTGTCACAAGAGCAGAAATGCTTTGACCATTAGAGTGTACAAAATCAACGAACTCATTTGTGACTACATCCTTCAAATCTTGATCAAAGAAAAGTATGGCAAATGCTAGCTTGTATCCTTTGTTATGGTGCAACCCTACTCAACAAAGAAAGGATCTCAATGTTGTAATATTTTGGAGTCAATGAAAAGGCAAGAAGATGTAGTGGAGTGGCCATTTTGTTCCTTTGCTCAACAAAAATTGTTTGCACCTGTTTGAAGAAAAATTCTTCAAGATCTTCCTCTTTCTCATTTGACAGTCTTCATCTTCTCAATCATTGAATTGATGCCATCATATACCTCTCCCAAACATGGCTTGTCCATGTCAATATTAATTGATCATACTCAAAATGAGCTTAGAGAAACTAAGAAAATAGTCCACACAATCCCACCAAGTGTCATCTAGGACCATCTACTTAATATTATTTGCCCTCTCACTATTGGATTGCCTCCATATGAACCAAAGTTGGTTGATAACTGTGCTATAAAGTGTCTCTTGCACTTTTAGAAATCATCTCAAGACAATTGTGTTGGAGGCAAGTCAAGTCTTAACAACCAAACTAAAAACAAATAAAATGTACTTGAATGTAAAAACAAAACTATTAAAGTGAAATGTAAAGATGTATTGTTTTGCTTACCTTCAACAACTTCAATTTTGAAGATGATTTAAATATGCCTTGAAACATGTGGTGTTTGGTGATGAATGTTTTGATCTGTTTGGTTTAGGCATACATCTTTTGACCTAATCAATTTTGTTGCACATCTTTTGTAGCATAAGGTTGAGCGAGTGGGCAGCACAAGTTGTCCAAAGATGTGTGAATAATATGTCTCAACCATCGAATTAGCTACTCTACAATATTTCTTGTTGTCCATTA
Organism: Sequoia sempervirens; assembly: GCA_007258455.2. NCBI lineage: Eukaryota > Viridiplantae > Streptophyta > Pinopsida > Cupressales > Cupressaceae > Sequoia > Sequoia sempervirens. The sequence continues at coordinate 58,585 of VDFB02327286.1, forward strand.
TGACTGGGACAACATTACTAGGCCCCACTTCCTCAATGGCTCATATGAGGATGCCAAAAATATATTTTGCACCCTTTGTCTGCCCATCACAATCCACGGCTTTCAAAAATATTGCTACATTAGGGGACACTATTGTCACATTGGTCAAGGATCTATTTTTGGCATCCTTCCATCCATCAAAAATGATGGACACCCCTATCCATGCCCACAAATTCTAAATAGACTTCAATGAGTCTTTTACAAGTTTCAACTTCTTTAACCAATAAGGTGTCACACATCTTAAAAAAATTGGGCTCTTGTACCCTTTTAGAGCATCATTAATTTTTCTAAGTAGCCGGTGGGTTCGGGTTCGGGTTCGGGTTCGCGGGTTCGGTTCGCCGGTTCGGCAAAATTTTTTGGGGGTGGGTTCGGTTCGTCTTGGGTTCGTTAGTACAAATTACAAAAAAATGTAAAATATATATATATATATATAAACTAATAATATATTAAGTTTTTATTTTTACTTGTAAAAAATATATAATTTATAAACATTAAAATAATCTTATATTGAGTTTAAATAAATTATAACATTTTAAAATACTTGTAAAGGATAAATAAAAATATATATATTTAAATATTTAAATTTGTTAATTTTTATATATTAATGATTTAAATTTAAATTAAATTTATTTAAATATTAGATTTTAATTATTAAATATTAATATTCAAAAATAAATAAATACAGTAAAATAATGTTAAATTTAAATATATTAAACGCTAGTTTTTTTAATAAAAATTTAATAGAAATAAAACAATATTTAATTTTTTATAAATGTTGATTATAAAAATATAAAATGAATGTTTAAAATTTTATGAAATATAGAAAAACTTTTAAAATAGTTAAGAAACAAAAAAACCTAAACGAGAAAGAAGATCGTGGTGGAGAGTCGCGGACTTTCTGAAGTCGAAGCTGCAGCCTGCGGGTCGACACCAGGGTAAACTTGCTCCTGTGGCAAGATGGTTCTTTGCTTCTGCAGTAATGCCCTCCTCTCACCCGCTATTTCTTTGAAGTGCGCGAGGAGACAAACTATTAAAAACCCTGTCGCGGCTGAAAGAAATCACGATACAGATGAAATCTGTAAAGTCGGTTGCAGACGAACCAATCAAAAACCCTAAGGGATGCGAAATTACATTTTAATAAAAATCCAGTCGATTTTCTGCACGAATTTAGTCTCGAAATTTCGACACGAATTTCGTAATGGGTTCGCCTCGCTTCTTTCACCGCGAACCAGGCCTCAAATACAAGGACCCTGGTCGAACCCAAGAGGGACCGGACTAGACTAACCCGCATAACCCGACCGTGACCCAGCGTAACTGTGAACCGGGCTACATAGATTTTTTCTTACCATTTCTTGCCAATAAGATGAGTGAACAACATTGAAAGCCAGACAGTTTACATAATGCATCTTGCAATGTACTGATCGGCAATCTCTTGAGATTCATTATTTATTTCTCCAATGGTCCCTTCATTCTCTTATGTGTAACAAGCTCCTCTTGATGCATGGCGAAAAATAGGTGTCTTGTTACCACAACTTTAGCACACACAGACAGACACACAGGCGCACACACACACACACACACACACCATAAACTCTAATGTCACTTAACATAAATGATAAATATTATAAAATATTCATTGCTCAAACTTCAAGTTCACTATTCAAATCGTAATCAATTTTCAGCATCATATGGATTTTTTCAATCATTAACATCATCATCGTCAAAATTAATATTAGATGATGTAGGAACATTGCCCTAGGTTCAGTTGGGTCTACTTGGATCCTCCCCAAGTTCGCCCACATTCATCCTAGACAAACCCGCCTCCCCAAACCTACATCTTGTGTGTATCAGCGGACATACCAAACCGAATTGCAGATCCAATTCAAATCTGACCCAAATCCAACTGTGCTCCATGAGGACGCATCCCCTAGCCTTTTTGGTCATTTCCCGTATCGGGGACGAAATGGGGACGCGAGGACCGCCGTAGAACGCTCCCTAACCGCCCTTTCCATGCCAGGTACCCAAAATTGCTCGGGGACTTTTTGTGAAGTCTTAGGGAACGTAGGGAACGGCTAGCAGTACCCGGCATGGCCAGGCTGTCCCTTGACCGTACCGGGTACGGCTAGCCGTCCCCTACAGTCCCCTACGGCCCAACCACTTTTTAAACGCGTTTTTTGAAAAGAAAAAAAAGGCATGGGCGGGCCCACAAGGGGCACCTCATGCCACTTAACTAAACCTAAGTGTTATATATGCCCTAAAATGAGAAAAAGCAACTCAATTTTACATTTGCATTGTGAAGTGAAGGAGAGCAAAAGAAGAGCAGCTGAGTGAAGGAGAGAACAATAGGTTGAAGAGGAGCTTAGGGCATCATTTCCACCATATTACAGGTATGTTTTTCATCTTTATTTGCTTTTTGTTTTTAAGATTTTTTTAAGTTTTTCAACACATAGGAAGGGCATTGTGAGTTTTTTTCTTTTTTTTTTTGAACTTACAGCGCTTTGAAATCAGAAATTTCATAAAAAAACAACCATGAGTAGCAGCAGTGATAGTGAAAGTGAGGATATTGAAATTCAAATGCAAGAAAGAAGTAGAACTCAAACTCAAAGAACAAGAAATAGACCTAGAAGTAGTGCAACTGCAAACATTGGGGGGTGTTCAGAGAGTGGGAGTGGAGCAGGGTCAGCAAGTTCAAACCCATTTGAATGTCCATCTAAAATCCTCAAAAAATGGGCAAAAGGCCCATTTAACCCCAAAAAGCCTCTACTACAATTTGCAACAAGAGTTGATAAAGATAAGAAAAAAAGTTCGGGGGGTGTAGAGTATGGGAGTGTCATTTGTGCCACAAACAATATAGGGGCAGCTATACGAGAGTTTATTGCCATCTTTTGTGGATTGGTGGTCAAGGGGTGAAAGGGTGTAGAAAAATAACCCAACAACAAAAAATTGAGGCTACTAGATTGCATATGGAGGGGAAGGCATTAAGTAAAGGGGTTTCAATTGAGAATTTGCAACCTAGGATGGGAATGCCTACACCATCAGTGGATGTTGCTTCAGCTTCTCAATCTCATGTGGGGGAGGATTCTACTGGAGGAAAGAAAAGAAGTATGAATGTTGCTGATATGTTTAATATTACAGTAAAAGATGGGGCTAATTCCTCTATTGCCAAGTTTTTTTATGCTAATGCCATACCATTTCATGTCTCACATTCACCATATTTTAAACAAATGTGCAAAGATATTATAGCTACTGGTTCTCATATGTTCCACCTGAAGAAACTAAGCTACGCACCACCCTTCTTGATAAAGAGTACTCCAAGGTGAGTATTTTGATGGAGGATATGAGACAAACATGATTGACAAATGGTTGCTCCATAATCATGGATGGGTGGTCCGATATCAAACATTGGCCACTCATCAATCTTATTGTCACTAGTACAGCAAACTCTTATTTTCTTAGAGCTATAGATTGTTCGAGCAAAAGGAAGGATGCAACCTTCCAATTTCAGATTTTGAGAGATGCTATAGAGGAGGTTGGAGCCTCTAATGTTGTGCAGGTACTGATCACTTTTTACTTTTTGATTTGGAATAAATGTTGAATCACATTTTCTTTCTTTCTTATTTTTGATTTGGAATGTGAGACATCATCTATAAATTGATATCTATACTAATCTCATATCAACTTGATGATACGCCAGGTAGTGACCGATTCAGCCCGTGTGTGTAAATTAGTTGGATTGATGGTGGAGAGTGCTTATAAGCACATTTTTTGGACCCCTTCTTGTGTGCATGCATTGAACAATACCTTGAAGGACATTGGGAAGATAGATTGGGTGAAGGCAGTGGTTGCAGAGGCTAGAAAGGTGCAAATGTTCATTTGCAACCATCAAACTTCACTTGCTTTGTTTAGAACATTTTCGAAGAAGGAACTCCTCAAGCCCATGGAGACTAGATATGCCAGCTACTTCATTTTATTGGAGAGGATGCTTGAGGTCCAAGAGGCTCTACAATTAATGGTGGTCAATGTAGAGTGGGGTAGATGGCATGAGTCAAGCACACCAAAGGGAAGAAGTGTGAAACAAAAAATCCTTGATGATGATTGGCGGTCCACAATGAGGTAAGAAAATTGGCATTGCTGATTTTATTATTTATTTGAATTATTTCTTAATTTTATTATTGCTGATTTTATTATTTATTTGAATTATTTCTTATTTTATCATTTTAATTTTTGTAACTTGTTTGCACTTGCAAATATGTATGCTCCTTCATCCAGCCTATTGTGCAAGTGATTAGATATGTTGATACTAACTCTCCTAGCCTTGGAGAGATTTATGAGACCTTTGATAGTATGCTTGGACAAGTCAAGCAAGCAATTTATAGCAAGGACCCTACTTTGGGATTTTATGAGGAGCATCTTAGGCCCGTTGTGAGGCGACGGTGGGACATTATGAACACTCCGCTTCATATGGCAGCCTATGCTCTCAATCCCAAATGGTATGCACCGAGACCTGGGAGAGTGGCTCCATCTCATGATGAAGAGGTGAAAGAAGGCTTCATGAAGGCCCTTACAAAAATGTATACTTCAAAGGAATCTACTATACTTCACACAGTGGCTTGCATTTGCCAATCTTTGTGGTCCAACCTTCGGCAAACCAGAGGTGAGGACGGATAGAGCTACATTGGCTCAAACCGACCCTATTGGATGGTGGACGTGGCATGGGAAGGATGCACCAGAGTTGAGATTACTTACCATTCGTCTTCTTTCACAGGTTGCCAGTTCCTCTGCTGCAGAGAGGAATTGGTCCACATATAGCTTCATCCAATCAGTCAAGAGGAACTGCCTTACCTCTAGACGATCAGAGAAGTTGGTGGCAGTACACAGTGCTTTGCGGCTACAGGATCACCAGTCTAGTGAGTATCGTCAGACTCCAGCCTTACGTTGGGATGTTAATCCTGAAGATGCTATTCAGATTGAGGAGGAGGATGCACATGAGGGATTGGTTGGGGTTCCATTGGTTGAGGTAGATCCTTCTATTGACATGGACACCAACACTGACTTAGACTCGAGCTTTGATGGCGTGGGCAATGCTGATTTAGACCTACCTTCTGCTGATTAGGGACACTGGACAGCAATATATTTTCTTAGTTTTATGTTATCATGTCATTTCATAGTTGAGACTTGGAGCCTTTGGGCATTTTGGTTATAATTATCAAACTCTTATATGATATGTATGCACATTGATAATGAAAAGCATTTGAATTTTATTAATTTGTTGTCCATTCTCGTGTGAAATCTCAATTCAAGTCTAATGATATGTATTAAGCCTATACAATGTCTAGAATGAATGCTTTATCAATGTTATGCTATGAACATTTGAAA
>VDFB02327287.1:0-13271 GCA_007258455.2 Sequoia sempervirens
TACATGTCTTTTATTTTTTGTTGATTTCCATAAATTTGTATGGCCTATCAGCCTTGAATTGCATACACATTTGGGTTTGCTTATGTTGGTACTTGACAATATTTTAGCTCCAATTTTTTTACTATGATGTGTAGTTAAATATATATGATGAGGGCATAGCCCGAGACATAGAAAATAACCCACAAACAAGAGAATAATTTTATTATTCAGAAAATGGAGCTTCTTACATGCAGAGGATCTCAAATCCTCAAGTTCTACAGCACATGCAAGTTACAAAAAGCTATAGAATAACCCTTTCGCAATATGCGAGCTTGTCCCCAAAAAGTTACCCACAAAAATTAGAAACCCGCCCATAAATAGAGCTCCTCTTTAGTTTGGAGCCAAAACAACATTAAAATTTGAGTTTAGGCGGTTTGGCGCCGAAAATTACAACTTGAAGTTCAAATTTCAAAAGAAAATTTGCAATTGTATCTTCTAGAAAGTGTGCCAACTTCCCGAGGCCATAACTTTTGATCCAGGAAATTGTATCTTCTAGAAAGTGTGCCAACTTCCCAGGGCCATAACTTTTGATCCGATTCGCGAACCGTTTGAACAGTTGGAAAGATCTCGAAGTCAAGAACGCATTCGAAATTGGCTATGCCAATTTCGACAAGTTTCGGGGCCATTCCGGGAGCTCTAAGTGCCTCAAATCCAACTTAGAAGATTTTTAGGTGCAAATCTAGGAAACTAAAACTGCAATATTTTTCAACCCAGGAACAGAAAATAAAAACCGTAAATTTGGAATTTCATTGTGACGAAAAGGGTATCCAAAAAAAGTAAAAATATCTAAAAATTGAGAAACTTGAAATTTAACTACTTTTGGGTGATGCAAGATTGCCCTTACACCACTGGATGCTCCTGCATCAGACACCTAGGGTAATTTGAGAAGTGACCCCGTCACGTCTTAGATGGTGGAGGAAAACCCAAATGGTCAACCTCTACCTTAGGCAACTAGGATGAATCTTCAATAGGCCTTCCTTTCCATTTCACTAGATATTCTTCATACTGCTTGTTCCTGGTACTCCTTCCCACATGACTATCCAAGATTTCTTCAATCTCCTCCCTTTCTGAAGTAGGTGTTGGAATGTCATATTGCCCTATTGCCGGTGCTTCCTCCATTCCACCTTCATGATACTTTGTCAAATCTAAAATGTTGAACACAGGGGAAATGTTGATTCCATCAGGAAACTCTACCTCATATGCATTCCCTGAATCATGCTTCTTCAAAATCTTATAGGGACCAAATTTCTTCATCTTCAATTTATTATAGGTTCCCATAGGAAACCTTTCTTTCCTCAAGTGGACCATTACTTAATCGCCAATCTAAAACTCCTTATACCTCCTCTTCTGTTCTACCTTAGCCTTATACTGCATATTCATCTTGTTAATATGTTCTCTTACCTTCTCATGTATAACCTTGATTTGTTCTGCAAAATCTTTGGCTTCAGCACTTATTTTCTTCTCTTGGTCCATCTTCCTTAATTCTAGAGCTGTTATGGGGCTACCTCCATACACAATCTAGAACGGTGATCTACCAGTGCTTTTGCTGATAGAATTGTTGTAAGAAAATTCTCCCTGGGGTAAGATCAAGTCCCATCCCTTGGGTTTATCTCCTACCAAACATCTCAGTAGCTTACCCAGACTCCTGTTAACAACCTCTGTCTTCCCATCTATTTGTGGATGGTGTGCAGAACTGAACTTCAGCTCTGTCTTCAGCTTCTTCCACAAGGTCCTCCAAAAGTACCCCACAAATTTGGTGTCACGATCTGAAAAAATACTCTTTGGCAGACCATGTAGCCTCACCACCTCTTTGAAGAACAAGTCAGCAATGTGGACTGCATCATGTGTCTTTCGGCATGGAATGAAATGTGCCATCTTTGAAAACCTATCAACCACCACAAAGACTGAATCATTCCCTCGTTGTGTCCTTGGAAAACCAAGAACAAATTCCATACTTATATCCTCCCATGGCCTCTCTGGTACAGGTAAGGGATAATATAAGCCTGTATTCTAGCTCACTCCTTTAGCCATCTGACATACCCTATAGCTTTGTACAAACTTCTTCACATCCTATGACAACTAAGGCCAATAATAATGCTCACTGATAATGGCAATGGTCTTATCCCAACCAAAATGTCCTACCATTCCTCCACTATGCTTCTCCTTTGTTAGGTTCTCACTCATGGAACTCCTCGAGATACACAATTGGCTTCCCTTAAATAACATTCCATCCTGGATTATGAAATCTAGCCACCTTGTCTTGTCCACTGTAACAGGTTCCTTGCAAGCTTTCCAAGCCTCTGCAAAATTAGGATCTTCTACATATAGTGTCTTGATCTCATTGAACCCAACCACTTCAATCTACATCTTTGTCATCAATGTATGCCTCCTACTTAAGGTATCTGCAACCCTATTTGACTTCCCACTCTTATGTTTCAAAACAAAGGTATAACTCTACAAAAACTCTACCCATTTCATATGCCTCTGATTTAATTTTCCCTGACTATTTAGGTACTACAAGGCTTGATGATCAGTATATAGAACAAATTCCTTTGGCAACAAATAATGTCTCCATTTCTTTAATGCTTGAACTATTACATAAAATTCTTGATCATATACAGAATACTTTCTCTTGGCATCATTTAACTTTTCACTGAACTAGGCAATGGGCTTACCTTCTTGGCTCAATACTGCTCCAATGGCACAACCACTGGCATCACAATCCATCTGAAACACCTTGTTGAAATTTGGGAGGGCTAGAATAGGTTGCTCTGTCACCTTCTGCTTCAACAGTTCAAAACTTTTTGCTGCTCCAGTGCTCCACTTGAATTCTTCTCTATCCCCTCTCATGGTTTTAGTCAAGGGTCCACAAATACTACTAAAGTTTCTAATGAACTTTCTATAAAAACTAGCCAAACCATGGAAATATCTCACCACAGTAGTATTTCTTGGGGTAGGCCATTCCAGAATAGCCTTCACCTTCTCTGGGTCCATCTTGAGACCTTCTGCTGAGACAACAAACCCCAAGTACACTAACTTCCTCTTCACAAAACTGCACTTCTTCAGATTAATCAATAGTTTCTCTTCTCTTAACTTCTCAGCAAGTCTCCTAATATACCGGCGCTCATCCAACGTCTTACTAAAAATCAAAATATCATCTAAATACACAATAACAAAACTTCCTAGAAATTCTTTTAGTACCTTGTTCATGAGCCGCATGAATGTGCTCAGTGCATTGGTTAGCCCAAAAGGCATGACTAACCACTCATACAGGCCCTCGTTGGTCTTGAAGGCAGTCTTCCATTCATCTCCCTCTCGAATATGGATCTAGTGATATCCACTATTCGAATCAATCTTTGTGAAGTACTGAGCTCCACTCAAACTATAACGCCCGTCGTGCAAACCCCAGAGAACACACACATAACGCGAATAATTTTTTTTTAAAAAATAATAAAAGTAACATGTAACAACATTAAACCAAAATCACATAGCATAACACATAACATTAATACACTTGGTTCTCTGGGGCACGTGAGGTTACATCGCAACAACTAACCAGAAATAAGATAACGAATATAACATAACCATTTAATTTATGAAAACCATATACACTGATACATCCGATAAACATGATGCGAGTATAATAAACATCGCATAATTACATCCATGATAAATCTCTTAATAGAGTTACAAAAGAACCTAACTATTACATCATTGAAATAATATTACATTACAATTTTCTTTGATACTGAATTACAATGAGTTTTCCAACATGGGAATGATACAAGTACAATGAATTATGAAATACAAGTGATCACTGGTACAACTCCACTGCGGAATGCTGAGAAGACAAGACGCTGATGGGGAACCCAACGGGTGCGGAGCACGTTCCACCCAACCATGTGAATTACAAGTAACTCACCCCCCGTGCTCAGAGGTGACGAGGAAGTGAACCCGACCATGAATGTCAGACCGACTCAACAACAACATGATACCAACAAGTACAACTCAAAGCATACAATGAACCACCATCAACATTCACAAATCACATAACAAGTTAACACTAATAAACCCATCACAATGACACGAAGCATCACCAATTAGCAATCATGAGACAGATTCACAAGAATCAAAGACATCACAAGATACAATATCCAGAAGAACCGTAACAACATCCAAAATACGTTTCCAAATAAATCTAAAACAATTAAAAGTACATGATTCCATATAAATCAAAACAACCATTCAATACGCAAGTCCAGAGGCAACCAAAACCAAGGCAAACAAGTGTGAAGTGGAGAGGGTCATCGCATAGCTCTCATGGGATCTCCTGGCACTTCCTCCAACTGAGGCGCCGACACCCATCTAGCCCTCAAAAATACATAAGATACAATATCTAGAAGAAACTACAAATAATGCACAAGGGTGTCAAGTGGAGAGTGTCATCGCATAGCTCTCATGGGATTTCCTGGCCCTTCCTCCAACTAAGGCGCCGACACCCATCTATGGATATCCTGGCCCTTCCTCCTAACTGAGGCGCCGGCACCATAGGGTAGCTAATGCGGAGCCAATAGTCTCTCGTGAAGACGAGACTATGACTATGTCGACCACGGCCTTCTCAGTCTATCACTAGTCTAAGGTAGCCCTAATGCATAGCCGAGGAATCCAATGTTTTATTATCTTGTGTTTTTAAACTATCCAACCCCCCTAAATCTATTGATTAGGTTATCACTTGTTTAGCTTACTCATTCGTGGGTTATCCTGAGCCCTTCCTCATCCTGAGGCACCGGCGCCCACAAAGAGCCACTCTCCCTCCTATGACCCCTAACATATCTCAAAACAGGCAAGAGTTGGACTAACACATATAAGTCATAAAACCAAAATTCAATACACGAGGCATTAACCATCTCGCAACTGCACATAGGCAACAAACTTGCAAACCCGTCCAACCCTTCCTAGCATAACCCCAATAACGCTCAAAAGCATAAACAAGGTAACTACACTTTAAATCACAAGCCTCTGGAACAGGATTAAAATAGGATAAGGTTCCCACATCGACAACAAAAAACAATAAAGCAAAATATAACATACAAGGAAACTCTCATCACATTTTGCAAAATTGCACATTTACGTTCGATCCCAATCCTAAGTAAGTAACTAAAATGATTGTCTCGATAAAATCCACAGATACAAATAAAAAACTAATTGTTGTCTAAAAATATAATTTAATCAACACTATCATTAAACTATTTCCTTTTTGAAATATAAAGATAGAATTTACCTAAATACGAACAAATTTGAAAGCTTAAAATCCACGATAAATTACATCTGCATAATGTAATATATTAACATTTAAATTTAAATAATCTTAATTTCATTTAATATACATAATATTAAATAAAAAGAATATAATTACATTAAAATAATAATGTTAAATAAATATAATTTTATTTATTTTTATTTCATTTTATTTTTTTTAAAACAAAATAAAATAAAATACATTATAATTATTTCCTAAAAGTATATTTAAAAAAATACATATTGAAATCAAAAAATATATATATATATATTTATATATATATATAAATATATATATATTAAAATAAATAAATAAATAAATAAACAAACTAAAAAAATTTAAAACACCAAACACATTTAATAAGGGCCGTAGCCCTAACTGCCTGCGGCAGTCTTATTGACTGTCGCGCACAACAGTCATTAAGACTGCTGCGCACGGCAGTCTAAGGTGCCGTGGGCGAGGCTATCCGCGGCTTTCGGCCGTCCCTCGTCCCCCCCCTCAAATCAATTTCTTTATTTTAAATTTTGTTTTCCAACAAAATTTCGAGCAATGAAAATTAACAAAACAAAAACCCCTATAATAATAATTTTGATTTTTAACAATTACAAACGAAATTTTTGATTTCAAACAATAAAATTTTATTTAAAAGACCAGCGTTCGGCCGACGGCCGACGCATATTTATAAGCGAAATAAAAATTATATATATATATATATAACCAGAAGATAAAAATAATAACAGGATAAATACCCTGACTAAAATACAGAAAATAAAAGTAATTTACAGAGTAAAATACCTTGATTAAATTTACAGAAGATAAATGTAATATTTATACATATAGATATATATATATATATGCATGAAGGAATATATATATATATATATATATATATATATATATATATATATATTATGTGTATATACTCATTTACATTGAAACTTAGAGAGTGAATACAGAAAACAATTAAGTCCATTATGATTCTTAACATATTGAGAAAACCCCAAATTTTATTTTCTTCAATTTCTGAATCATTTTTCTTTTCCAAAAACCTACTTTGATAAATGGTATGTTTCAGAAGATCTGGTTCTTGATTTGACTAAATTTAAATAGTATAGTTTCTATGATTTTCTTTGTTTTCTAATCTAATAATTTGCTCTAGTTTCAGTTTTCAACAGAAGTTCTCTATGTTCACAAAAATTATTTTAATAAGATCTATTTTTCTTTTCAGAAACAACAGAGAATAGAAAAGGTACGAGAAGAAAAACTATGAGAGGAACCTGGAGTCCAATGCAAATTTGAAGATGCCCTCGAATCCGATTCCAATCCGTAGTCCAGAACGAACTCAACAATCCCTGGAGCACTTCAGCTTTCTGTTCTTCTGTGTGTGTGTGTGTTTCTAAAAAATTCATGATTGAATAAAATATATTCCTCCTCTCCTCAAAGCTCTCTAAAAATCTCAGATTAAAAGAAAAATCAATTCCTTAAAACAAGCTTTTTCCCAACTCTTAATTCTTATTGGCTCACACTGCCTTTTTAATTCTTTTATTTATTTTATTGCTTTAATTCCTGTTTTTTTCAACTTTTCTTGCACCTCACATTACATATTTATTTTAAATAAATTATTCACATAATTATCCACCACCAATTTAATTAATTAAAATAATTAAGCATATTTAATATTTAATTAATAATTAAATTGCAATATCTGATTTTCAAATTAATTAAAATAATTAAATATTTAATTACAATATAATCCAGCATTAAAATAAATAATCTATTTCAATCATTAAGATAAATCATAATTATAAATCCCCTCACACTAAAATAAGACAAAACACAAACACAACAGACAAAGACGACAATTACCCAAAATCAACAACCATACCAAACAATGAGACGACCTGACATCATGGAACAGGAGGACTTCATCGTCACCTTTGTATCAACATTTATCCATTGGGTTATTTGGTGCTCGCCCTGTCCTGCTGAAGCAGGTGGAATCGAGACTTGTACCGGCAGTCCTGCATACAAACGAAGTTGTGTACATGTGCATATATACATATATATCAAAGCATTAAATCAAAGTACCACATTGTGAGAAGGAATCACAACATAGCAGGGCACTCGCGAACAAGTGGTGCTATATTGTCCTTCGTCACACCTATTCTAACAATTATAACATAATCAATAAATTACATTTCTATCTAACAATCATCTCATAATATATTAAATTTAATCACTGCATCATATCATAATTCAGAAAATCAACTAACATCTAACCAACCACAATGTCAAATGAAATAATCAAATCCTCAAGTGCATAAACATAATCACCAACAGTCCACTAATGGAATACAACATCATCAAATGTCTAACTATCCAACTCAAACAATATCATCATCGTCACAAGTAGCAAACAACCGCATTGAAAAATACTAAATCCTACCAGTAAGAGGAGGGGTATTACATCCTCCCCCTCATAAAATCGGCTTACTCCTGGAAGCCAATAAACAACAAGGGAATAAGATTCCCAAATATAGGAGGCATCCTCACACCCAAGATGGTGAACTAATCACCATTAGAAACTAGAATCAAGCTCACACAAAGAGTAAGAAATAATAATGCAAGTATTAGTAACATGGGGGTATTACATCCTCCCCCCCAAGGATATGGCTTACTCCAGGAAGCCATTAAATAGATAAGAGTAAGCACACAACAAACATGCAGAGATCATGCCACAAACCACACACATAACTCACATCACTAGAAACCACATCACACAATGACACAAGGGTTCATAGTGCATCCCTGATAGGAAGGATATCGGTGCATTGCGCACTACACCGAGGGTCCTATCCTTTCCATCAGTTTCCTGCACCATTGCCTTGAGACCGACTACCAGAAGAAACTTAGGTTCACAACAAACACAAATGAAACTCTAGACTCTAGGGACTAAACGCAAGGTTACATAGTGAGCACACATAGTGCCCAGTGTATGAACCTGGCTCTGATACCAAGTTGTAACGCCTGTCGTGCAAACCCCAGAGAACACACACATAACGCGAACAATTTTTTTTTTAAAATAATAAAAGTAACATGTAACAACATTAAACCAAAATCACATAGCATAACACATAACATTAATACACTTGGTTCTCTGGGGCACACGAGGTTACATCGCAACAACTAACCAGAAATAAGATAACGAATATAACATAACCATTTAATTTATGAAAACCATATACACTGATACATCCGATAAACATGATGCGAGTATAATAAACATCGCATAATTACATCCATGATAAATCTCTTAATAGAGTTACAAAAGAACCTAACTATTACATCATTGAAATAATATTCAATTACAATTTTCTTTGATACTGAATTACAATGAGTTTTCCAACATGGGAATGATACAAGTACAATGAATTATGAAATACAAGTGATCACTGGTACAACTCCACTGCGGAATGCTGAGAAGACAAGACGCTGATGGGGAACCCAACGGGTGCGGAGCACATTCCAACCAACCATGTGAATTACAAGTAACTCACCCCCCGTGCTCAGAGGTGACGAGGAAGTGAACCCGACCATGAATGTCAGACCGACTCAACAACAACATGATACCAACAAGTACAACTCAAAGCATACAATGAACCACCATCAACGTTCACAAATCACATAACAAGTTAACACTAATAAACCCATCACAATGACACGAAGCATCACCAATTAGCAATCATGAGACAGATTCACAAGAATCAAAGACATCACAAGATACAATATCCAGAAGAACCGTAACAACATCCAAGATACGTTTCCAAATAAATCTAAAACAATTAAAAGTACATGATTCCATATAAATCAAAACAACCATTCAATACGCAAGTCCAGAGGCAACCAAAACCAAGGCAAACAAGTGTCAAGTGGAGAGGGTCATCGCATAGCTCTCATGGGATCTCCTGGCACTTCCTCCAACTGAGGCGCCAGCACCCATCTAGCCCTCGAAAATACATAAGATACAATATCCAGAAGCAACTACAAACAATGCACAAGGGTGTCAAGTGGAGAGTGTCATCGCATAGCTCTCATGGGATTTCCTGTCCCTTCCTCCAACTGAGGCGCCGGCACCCATCTATGGATATCCTGGCCCTTCCTCCTAACTGAGGCGCTGGCACCATAGGGTAGCTAAGGCAGAGCCAATAGTCTCTCGTGAAGACGAGACTATGACTATGCTGACCACGGCCTTCTCAGTCTATCACTAGTCTAAGGTAGCCCTAATGCATAGCCGAGGAATCCAATGTTTTATTATCTTGTGTTTTTAAACTATCCAACCCCCCTAAATCTATTGATTAGGTTATCACTTGTTTAGCTTACTCATTCGTGGGTTATCCTGAGCCCTTCCTCATCCTGAGGCGCTGGCGCCCACAAAGAGCCACTCTCCCTCCTATGACCCCTAACATATCTCAAAACAGGCAAGAGTTGGACTAACACATATAAGTCATAAAACCAAAATTCAATACACGAGGCATTAACCATCTCGCAACTGCACATAGGCAACAAACTTGCAAACCCGTCCAACCCTTCCTAGCATAACCCCAATAACGCTCAAAAGCATAAACAAGGTAACTACACTTTAAATCACAAGCCTCTGGAACAGGATTAAAATACATAAGGTTCCCACATCGACAACAAAAAACAATAAAGCAAAATATAACATACAAGGAAACTCTCATCACATTTTGCAAAATTGCACATTTACGTTCGATCCCAATCCTAAGTAAGTAACTAAAATGATTGTCTCGATAAAATCCACAGATACAAATAAAAAACTAATTGTTGTCTAAAAATATAATTTAATCAACACTATCATTAAACTATTTCCTTTTTGAAATATAAAGATAGAATTTACCTAAATACGAACAAATTTGAAAGCTTAAAATCCACGATAAATTACATCCGCATAATGTAATATATTAACATTTAAATTTAAATAATCTTAATTTCATTTAATATACATAATATTAAATAAAAAGATTATAATTACATTAAAATAATAATGTTAAATAAATATAATTTTATTTATTTTTATTTCATTTTATTTTTTTTAAAACAAAATAAAATAAAATACATTATAATTATTTCCTAAAAGTATATTTAAAAAAATACATATTGAAATCAAAATATATATAAATATATATATATATATATATATAATATATATATATTAAAATAAATAAATAAATAAAAAACAAACTAAAAAAATTTAAAACACCAAACACATTTAATAAGGGTCGTAGCCCTAACTGCCTGCGGCAGTCTTAGTGACTGTCGCGCACAACAGTCATTAAGACTTGCGCACGGCAGTCTAAGACTGCCGTGGCACTGTCCGCAGAGGCGAGGGTATGGCTTCGGCCGTCCTTCGTCCTCCCCTCTGCAATCAAATTTCTTTATTTTAAATTTTGTTTTCCAACAAAATTTCGGGCAACGAAAAATTAACAAAACAAAAACCCCTATAATAATAATTTTGATTTTTAACAATTACAAACGAAATTTTCGATTTCAAACAATAAAATTTTATTTAAAAGACCAGCGTACGGCCGACGGCCGACGCATATTTATAAGTAAAATAAAATTTATATATATATATATATATAACCAGAAGATAAAAATAATAACAGGATAAATACCCTGACTAAAATACAGAAAATAAAAGTAATTTACAGAGTAAAATACCTTGATTAAATTTACAGAAGATAAATGTAATATTTATACATATAGATATATATATATATATGCATGAAGGAATATATATATATATATTATGTGTATATACTCATTTACATTGAAACTTAGAGAGTGAATACAGAAAACAATTAAGTCCATTATGATTCTTAACATATTGAGAAAACCCCAAATTTTATTTTCTTCAATTTCTGAATCATTTTTCTTTTCCAAAAACCTACTTTGATAAATGGTATGTTTCAGAAGATCTGGTTCTTGATTTGACTAAATTTAAATAGTATAGTTTCTATGATTTTCTTTGTTTTCTAATCTAATAATTTGCTCTAGTTTCAGTTTTCAACAGAAGTTCTCTATGTTCACAAAAAATATTTTAATAAGATATATTTTTCTTTTCAGAAACAACAGAGAATAGAAAAGGTACGAGAAGAAAAACTACGAGAGGAACCTGGAGTCCAATGCAAATTTGAAGATGCCCTCGAATCTGATTCCAATCCGTAGTCCAGAACGAACTCAACAATCCCTGGAGCACTTCAACTTTCTGTTCTTTGTGTGTGTGTGTGTTTCTCAAAAATTCATGATTGAATAAAATATATTCCTCCTCTCCTCAAAGCTCTCTAAAAATCTCAGATTAAAAGAAAAATCAATTCCTTAAAACAAACTTTTTCCTAACTCTTAATTCTTATTGGCTCACACTGTTTTTTTAATTCTTTTATTTATTTTATTGCTTTAATTCCTGTTTTTTTCAACTTTTCTTGCACCTCACATTACATATTTATTTTAAGTAAATTATTCACATAATTATCCACCACCAATTTAATTAATTAAAATAATTAAGCATATTTAATATTTAATTAATAATTAAATTGCAATATCTGATTTTCAAATTAATTAAAATAATTAAATATTTAATTACAATATAATCCAGCATTAAAATAAATAATCTATTTCAATCATTAAGATAAATCATAATTATAAATGCCCTCACACTAAAATAAGACAAAACACAAACACAACAGACAAAGACGACAATTACCCAAAATCAACAACCATACCAAACAATGAGACGACCTGACATCATGGAACGGGAGGACTTCATCGTCACCTTTGTATCAACATTTATCCGTTGGGTTATTTGGTGCTCGCCCTATCCTGCCGAAGCAGGTGGAATCGAGACTTGTACCTGCAGTCCTGCATACAAACGAAGTTGTGTACATGTGCATATATACATATATATCAAAGCATTAAATCAAAGTACCACATTGTGCGAAGGAATCGCAACATAGCAGGGCACTCGCGAACGAGTGGTGCTATATTTTCCTTCATCACACCTATTCTAACAATTATAACATAATCAATAAATTACATTTCTATCTAACAATCATCTCATAATATATTAAATTTAATCACTCCATCATATCATAATTCAGAAAATCAACTAACATCTAACCAACCACAATGTCAAATGAAATAATCAAATCCTCAAGTGCATAAACATAATCACCAACAGTCCACTAATGGAATACAACATCATCAAATGTCTAACTATCCAACTCAAACAATATCATCATCATCACAAGTAGCAAACAATCGCATTGAAAAATACTAAATCCTACCAGTAAGAGGAGGGGTATTACACAAACAGTCTATCAGGTCATCCATCCTTGGCAAGGGAAATCTGTACTTAATTGTTATCTTGTTTATGGCTCAGGAATCTATACACATCCTCCACTCCCCATCCTTCTTTGGTGCTAGTACTGCAGGTACTGCACATGGACTCAAACTCTCCCATATCAAACTCTTTCTCAGCAACTCTTGAACTTGTCTGTTCAACTCCTCATTTTCTGTTGGAGTCATTCTATGAGTTGCCTTATTTGGCAAATTGGCTCTAGGAATCAAGTGAATCTGATGACTGATCTTCCTTATTGGTGGTAAACCCTTAGGTACATTATCATAAACAATATCCTGAAACTCATCCAACATCCTAGAAACTTCTTCTCGAATCTTCTCACTATCCTCCTTACTCTAGGAATCAATGCATAACACACATGCTCATGCTTCATACCTTCTAAAATTTTCTTCCATCTACATAACAAATTCTAGCACTACTGCATACCTTTTCTTCGGTCTCCTTCAGGGGTTTCAACTTGTGACGAACCCCATCCTTTGTCAAGGAATAAGTGTTTGC
>VDFB02327290.1:0-12241 GCA_007258455.2 Sequoia sempervirens
CTTGCTTATTGATTCAATGAATTGATGTAAATGTTTGGGTGAGATTAATAACTTATTATAATTGGGTGCTAAGAATGTTATAAGTAGTATTATTCATGAATGTCATAGAGAAATGTTGTAATGCAAGGTTTCTTGAGGATATAGGTTTTATAATCTAAATTGTTATCAGGTCACATAGGAAGATATTGACTTCGTGCTTGGGATAAAGGCATTGGTTCATGTAGAGTAGTTGTGGTTCACTTTTCAGTGTTGATTCATTTGCTACTCAAATTTTAAATCATAAAATATCAAGTGGATAATGTTGTTGTTTTGTGTTAAATTTCCATCCTCTCATGTGCAATATATATATGGCATTGATTAATAAGCTGCCAACTTATTTGATGCATATTATTGAATGGTTTTATGAGAGATCTTTGTTATTGGCAATGTATTTGATTGTAATTGTGTGAAGTGTCTGAGTATACATTGTGGGATCACTCTCCCAGGTTTCATAGAGCCCAAAGAGTAGAAATAGAAGTCTTGCAACTTCTATTTGTTCATTGGCCAATCCCTTTAGAAATGCTGATAATTGGAAATGGCAAAGTCCATAGGTATTTCTAGAGATCTGTTTGGTTCTAAAATAATAACCAACACCTGGTATGCAAAGTCTATTATTATACAAGTCAATAAATCCAAGTATTAAATGACTTATGTATGATAATACATGCATGTACATGTAAATTATATGGAGGATAGCCACTTCTATCCCAATAGGGGTTTTTCAAAATTTAAGTAGTTTGAAACACACAAAGAAACGTAAACAATGAGCTTTATAAGATGGGTAGCTACTTTAAATGTAATGTACAATAATCTATTTAAACTAGTAGTGGATGTCCTTATTAATTTTTTGTTTATTAAAGCAATATTTAGGATGGAAAGAGGTGGAGCTCACACATAGGGTGGGGCTAAGCACAACATTTTATGCTTTGACAAGGGGATAAGGTGAAATAAATCAAAAGGAAATTAAATGTGTTATTAGGAAATGGGATGAGGATAAAAATTAAATGAAATGAAATATGTATAAACTCTAAGAAAGGTCATGGGAAAATTTTAGGAAAGGGGATATGAATGGCTAGAGGTGACATAAGTAGTCAAAATAATGCAAGATATAGACACATGGGCTAGAGGCTAAATGGACACAAAAGTGTAATGAGGAATTTGTAAGGTATAAAAATTCTATTATTAAACAAATAAATAAATCCAATAAAAATTCAATGATTCATGTATGATAATACATGTACATACGTACAAATATATGGAGAAGTCACTTCTATGTTGATAGTTAGGTTTATACATTAAGGAAGTTTTCAATTAGTTAAAAATAGATAAACAAATGTAAATAATGAATTTTGTAAGATGGGTATCTACTTTAAATGTAACGTAGAAGAGTCTATTTAAACTATATGGTAGTCCAAATATATAACTTCTACATAGCAATGAATGCTAATATAGTATGAAGGGAAGGTTTTAGAAATTTACTTCTAATATTGTGTATAGACAATCATCGTCTTTCCTCCTGTAGACACGTAAATTATCCTGATTGATAATGCATACTCGATTCCGACTTACTAACACCAGTTCTTCTTTAATCATCATCTTTACTAATTATTTAATTAAATAATCCTTATTTGATTAAATTCATCGAATTCCTCTTTTAATTAAATAAATCAATCTTTATTTAATTAAATCCCAATTCTTCTCTTTTGATTAAATAAATTAAATTTATTTGATTAAATCATAATATTTCCTCTTTTAATTAAATAAATCAATCTTTATTTAATAATTAAATCATATTTCCCCTTTTAATTGAATAAACCAATCTTTATTTCCCCTCTTTTCTTTATCTAAGAATTACTTTAGGCCTCCCCATCTCTCCTGAGTCTATGGAAGTCCTAAGCCGGGCCAGGAGGAAGTCCTGCTTGGGGAACCTACACATTTGGGGGTCCTCTCATAAGGAACCGAGAGTCCCAGAACTTCCTATCTAGGTTGAAGGCGGTCCCTTTGTTCACAATCAAAGACTAAAGTTGGATAAAGGCAAGCCGAGGAGATAATTCTATAATCCCATCAATTAAATCATCATACCCTCTTTAATTAAATGAAATCCAATTTTTATTTAATTAAGTCATTAATCAACCTAAAAGTCATTTCTTTAATTAAATAAATCTGTTTTGTTAATTAAACTGTAAGTTCTCCATTTGTGAATATATCAAATTTATTTAATTAAATCATTAATGTCATTATTCCTCTCATTTTGGTTTATTTTAAATCCTAAAATCTAAGTCAGAAATTGTCAAGTCAACTGAGTATCATCTAAGTTTGATATGATCTAATTAATACTGAAATTCAATCACTCCGTCTTCTGGGTGCAGCTTGCATGAAATCAATTTAATTGGTTCATTAAATCTCTTATTTTCATTCAAGGGCATCAATAGGGAATATTCTCTCCAAATTTGAATTCTCCCTCCCAAATTAATGGCATCCTCCAACAGCATTTTATGAGCTCTTACAAGTCTTTTTTTTTTTATCAAGTGGCATTTAATTCATCTTTCATCTCCCTCAACATAGCTCCACTTCCTCCATTTTTGAATTTCACTATCATTTTAATGTGCACATTCATCCAAATCCTCCACCTTTACATCCCTCACATATTAACAATTGGCATTTGTGCTATTGGTTCAGTCTTTTTATCCATTCATCCATCTTGCTTATTCATCCTTCTCTCCTATAAATAGAGAGCTTCTCTATTTGTTTGAGCATCCACAATCCATGCAAGATTATTATACTCAATTTCATCCACAGGTTTAAGCATTTGAATCCAATTTAGCATAGTTTTCATCATTCATAGTTAGGTTCTTGTTATTTTTTTCATCACACATCCATCAAAGAGCTTATCAAGGGTTGGGAAAGGGCTACTTTCCACATCAAAGTAGCACCAATCCACTGTGGAATAGGTATGCACCATGTTTTTTTATGCTCTCAATTAGTTTATTTTGTCATTTTGTTTGCATTATGAAGCATGTTGGAGTATTTCATAGGAGCATTATTGTATTTTCATAGTTTGAACTAACCCATGCTAACGTGTGTTGAAGTTTAAGCTATTTTGCAGATTTTTGGTGCTTACATCTAGCACTAGAACGAGGGCCCTCTATTTCTATCTGTTTAGTTATTTTTGTCCTTAATCGGTTTGAATGTATTAAAATGTAATAGAAAGTATTTATTTCTGATCATAATTGATTTGTAGAATACCTTTTTTTTTAATATCAATCTATACTATAGATAGGAAAGCGTAGTCTTTATTTCTATCCACTATCGATTAAACACCATTACTCAAAAGTTTCTGAGGTCTCTTCATAAATCTATCAAATATTGCATGTACATTTGTTGAGAATACATTTAAGAATCATGACAAATAATCCACGTGCTTAGTCAATGCTTTTACATTTTCCTTTTTTATGTAGGGATTGTTCTAACACAACTGTGTCAAATCTTGGAGAACAATGACAGAATTTGAGTATCAAATATATTTTTTTAGAATATGCTATATGTTTTTGTAGGCTACATCATTGTTTACAATATTTTTTCTATCATAACTTATGTTAAGGCTATGTACTTCATTTTGTGTCAAGGATTCACTTAAGGACTATGGATTGTGAAAAGCAACACAGACTTATGTACGACATCAGCTCACATAAATAGAACCACAAAATGAAAAGGAAACAAAACATTTTTGTATCAAATCGGTATTTGGTAAGATTACCTGTATTTCAATCAGAGGATTTGTTTAAGGCTTATACATTATAATTTCAATACACTCTAATATATGTATTGCTTAGTCAATCCTTTTACATTTTTATTGTAATACATTTTTGCAAGCGAGCAGTGAGGATGTTGGCAAAGGTTTGAGAATTTGGTTTTACACCAACGCAATTGCATTAACTGGAAAGTCTTTAAAAGCCTTAAAGGTTGTGAAAGACTTGGGAATACGGCTTTACATATATTCCAATTGCATTTAGTTTTAAAATATTTTTGAATGGCATTGTGGGCACGGCTTTAAGCCTGCCAATTGCATTATTTTGAAAATTTCTTCAAAGGTTGTATGGTGCAGCTTTAAGCTTGTCAATTATGTTAGTTTGAAAGTTTCTAAAGCTTTTTTTAATTCAATTTTTTTCACCTTCCAACTACAGTAGCTTGAAAGTTTGAAATTTTCTAAATTATTTTCAACAATTTACGCATGCCAATTTACGCCTATCAAAGGTTGCAAAATTCAGCTTTACACCAACTAATAGCATTTGATTGAAAGTTTCGTATGCCTTTTCAACAAAATCAATGTTTGCAATCAATGCATTTCATGAATGACATCTCTTTAAGGCTCGAAGTGGAAAAGGTTGTTGAATTTTAACTTACACCCACAAATCAATGCTTGCAAGTTTCTAATGTCGCACCTACCAATTGCATTAACTTGTAGATTTTATTTTTTTTCCAAACAATGGAGTTCTCAATTTTAAATAAGGAAGTTGCTTTGTTATAACTTGTGGTCATTCAAAGTACATAGGGGCAGCTTTCACAGAAGATATAGATTGTATTCAAATTTGGTGGGCCCAAATCCTACCTGGGAGATCGAAAACTTTATGATGATTAGATATTTGGAAGGAGCTATCATGTAGGGGCCTGCAAAAAATTTGAAGTC
Organism: Sequoia sempervirens; assembly: GCA_007258455.2. Classification (NCBI taxonomy): domain Eukaryota; kingdom Viridiplantae; phylum Streptophyta; class Pinopsida; order Cupressales; family Cupressaceae; genus Sequoia; species Sequoia sempervirens. Next base: position 4,727 of record VDFB02327290.1, read on the forward strand.
CTTCCAATTTGTCTTTGGATGTTTACATTTAAATATTTATGTTAAGGTGTTATATAAAAGGATAACGTCTTAAATCATTTTCAGATCATTAGATAGCATCATGTGATTTGATCACTTGAGCAATCTTGATAGTATGGATTTGTGTTTTTTTAAATAGGATAGTTTTTATGATTTTGCTTTCTTATTAAAAAATATTTTATTATTTGTTAGGTCAATTTTTTTTTTATTTGTCTATTTTGAATTAAATGTCAATGATCTTGTATTATTGAGTTATTTTCATCATAAAGAACTCATGTGCCTTGTCAAAGGTTTCCTCAAATAGTTGACATGTCTTGTGTACATTTTTTATCATTTTGTAATACATGCATAACTCTTGTTTGTGATGTTTGTAGGATGGAAGAGGGATTTCATTTGCGCAAGGTACTTGCAACATTGAAACATAAGAAGTGATCTTTGAAGAATTTTGGAGTTGAAGAAAATTGAGAATTGAACTTAAAGTTGACAAAGCATTTTTAAATGCTTAGAGCTTCCATTTTCTGCTACAAAGGGTTAAAAATAACATTAGACACTTACTAAATTTCAATTTGGGTTCTAAAAATTTGATAAAAAAACTTCACACTTCGTCTTGGTGCTTTAAAGAGAACTCAATTTCGTTTTTGGAATTTAAAATGAACATGTGCATTTGGTGTTTTGTAATATTTTTCACAAAGTAATATCGTTTAAAAAGGTGTATTCACTTCTCTTGTGCTTCACGATGATCTTGAGAATCAAAAGTCTTTTTTTGATATTAAGTTGTCAAAAAGATTGCCTCCACACTTCAATTTGGATTCTTAAAATTAAACAAAGCTTGCTAGTGTGAGTTAGGTATATCGCGTGTGTTCTCTCTTTGTTCACGCAAACAAAGATTGATCGAACTACGGATGTGCTTGCTCACTTTTGTTTAGCCTTAGAGGGCCTTCTTGGTGGGAAAAAGTAATCACCCCAAGGAACGACCCAACTGGGAACACGCTAAAGCCAAGCGACTTCCACCCAATATATAAGTGTGGGTTCTTAAGGAAAGTTCAAATATCACAAGGATTGTTTTGACAAGAAGGGAAGCAATGGTCTCTTGTCGTATGGATGATCCCCCACAAATGGAATTCCTATACTAGAACCTTTTTTTTAGAAGCCCAAATCCTTATCTATTTGTTGGTGCAAGAACGGTCATTCTAAAGCCACCCCATCTTCTTACGATTCTTTAGTAGAGATGAGAAGTATGCCATGGGAGATTCATGGGTACTAAAGCTTGGCTGACCCAAGAAGTGATTGCACTGTAAGGGAGGGCATGTGTGGTCAAGCTTCTAATCATCTACTAAGAATAGCATAGTTGGATTTATCCAATTGGGAACTCAACAAATATTGTCTCATTCTATCCTAGGGCTTGTGCAATTTTTGAGTCAGTTACACACTTTGCTTGGATCCTAAACATTGAAAAATAAGCATTCAACATGATCATCAAATTTCAAACCCTTTAGGAAGAACAAATACTTTTGACAAAATCCAAGTGCTTTTGCTTACCCTAGGGATTTTATCCTTAGAGGTTTCTAAGTATTTGGATTTTCATCTCAATTTTCTCTCACTAAAGTCAACAATAGGAAACTATTGCCTTGATTTCCTTGATTTCCACATAATGGACTTTGTGGGATGAAAATAAATTAGGACATTAGACATTTTAGTTTGAAAATATAATCAAGAGAGTGATTGTGGTAAAAAGAACTCATTAAGAAAAGATAAGAACAATTGAACCCCACACATGTGCTCTTCCAAATGATTTCCCGAAAGATCAAAATTTGAAAACCAAAGTCCAAAGGTCTTACTCAAAAACCTCGTAAGAAATCTTTGTCCATGCTTTACGAATTTAGGGAAAGATTGACATTCAACTTTTACAAACGTGCATCAAAGAACAATCCAAATTTGTATTCATTTTACTATTGTCAAAATCCAAGTCTCTTTCAAAGGTTTGAGTATCTCACATAGGAAGTATTAGCATGTTCTTCAACACCTTGGTCTAGTAAACAAAAGTCTTTCTAATTCTCTTAGGATCAAAATGAAAACCTTCATCCATCCTCAAACATCAAAATCAAAATCCACCCAACAAACAACTCTTGGAAATCTTGAAAAAATCCTTCATGCTAAACTTTGGGAAAATCATTTGAACCAAATAAAAACCATCTTGTTTGGCTAGGTGTGTGTAGATGAATCCTTCTTTACAAACTTAGTCAAATTATTATCTTGTGAACAAATTTACTCTAGGACATCATCCAACCTCTTAGATTTTATTAGTTCATTATCCAAACCAAAATCCAAAATTCAAAACAAATCAAAATCATCTTCTTTGGCTAGGTGTGTGTAGATGAATCCTTCTTTACACACTTAGTCAAATTAGCATCTTGTGGATGAGTTTACTCTAGGACAACATCCAACCTCTTAGAGTTTATGAGTTCACTATCCAAACCAAATCAAACCAAGTCAAATCAAATCAAAATCCAAAAGTCCCCAAAAGTCTAGTGTATCCTTCAAGATTTCTCAAGAGTTCCAATCACTCACCAATCATCCATCTTTCACATATTTCATCATCACCCTTTGATCCTTAATCATCCTAGATTTTCTTTTTTGGGCCTAAAGTTTAGATCAATCCAAAGAGTTAGATGTTCATCTCTTACATTCTTGAAAATTGATCCCTATTTTATGGTTCAAACTAGATCTCAACACAAGAAGAACATGGAAACCAACAAAGAAACATCAACTTCGAGTGACTTGAGTCAAACCACTCCTTAAATCAATCCAATTGGATCTAGCAATCCCCTAACCAATCTTCCTCTATTACCACAAAATTCTCATGAGAAAGGTCAAGTGGAAGACGTCACCAATAATGTCTTAGGGATGACACAAGATGAAATCATTGAAATGGTTCAAAATCCTGAAACTCACAGAATTGTCAATACCATGATGAGACTCAATCCCTCCCAATACATGCTTGAATTGGCTAAAGAAGGGGATAAACTCCCTTCTGACTATGATGTGAGCACTCTTGTGGAGAAATATCTTGGGATTATTCCCTTGATATCATCCACACTATCCTTCCAAAGCATCACTCAAACCATCCCGCAAATCACATCGTCCATTGCTCCAACTCAACCAATTGTTAACAAGGGGAGCTCATTATTACATGCTCTTAAAACACATCCTCTTGTTAACAACCAAGATTTGGATGCAAACACTATCTTGGGTCAATTCATTCCTCAAAATACACTACACCCATACATTCCACTCACCTTTCATGATCCTAATGACCCATATTCTTTTCACACAACACCAGCATATCATCTCAACACACAAACCTCTCTCCCTATGACCTCACAAGGAGAAGGTGGGATATTTGGACAAGGGGAAATATTTGACCCCTCATCATCATCATTTCCTCAAGGGAACATACCACCCCTCATCCCACAATTTCCACCTCTACCATTAACATCCACACCACCCCTTGGTTTAGGGAAACCTCCTTTACCAACCATCAATCAAAAAAATCCGAACAACCCCCTAATCATAAATCAAAACATCATACCCAATCCTTCAATCTTGTCATCAATATCACAACAATAGGTGGAAACCATCCAAGAAACCCAAGCAATCACTACACCATCCATAAATGTGGTGTCTCAAGGACCAAGCATATTAGTTACACCATCCACTACACAAATCCCTATCATTAATACAATGATACCCCTCATCACGACAACGAACACCATTCTGAATCTGCTGCCACCAAGACCAAATGTGGCCAACCAATATAGCATCACATTGCAAGTAGTTCAACAAGCCTATCAAAAGGCACTTCAGCAGTTCTAAGCTCAACAAGCACAAAACATGCAAACTGCATAGCAAGTTACACAACAAGCACAACAAGTTGCCCAAGCTTAAGCTTTATTGCAACAACAGCAAGCCAGCCAAGTTGCCCAAGTTGCACAAGCAACTCAAGCCACACAAGCTTCCCAAAAAGCATAGGCTCAAGCTCAAGCCCAATATCAAGCTCAGTAAGCACAAGTGTAAGTGCAATACCTATCACAATAGCAAGTAGCTCAGCAGCAAGCATATTAGCAGCAAGCATATTAGCAAGCCCTACAAAAGTACCAAGCATAGCAAGAAGTATCCCAATTACTATCCCAACAACAAGCATTGTTGGCATAGTAGAAGCAAGACGAACAACAAGTGTTGTTGGCATAACAGCAGCAAGACCAACAACAAGTGTTGTTGGCACAATAGTAAATGCAAGCATATCAGCAAGCTTTAATCGCATAGCAGAACTTGCAACAAATTCCCACCAACATACCTAACACTCCACCCATCACTCAAACACCTCAACCACTTAAAAACACATTCACTCCACCTCCTAATCTGCAAGACAATGTGACAGCACAAATCAAGTTGCTCTCGTAGCAAGTGCTCGATCTCCAATTAAGGAAAACAATGAAAACACCAAGCAATTTGTGCCCCTATCCATTGGACAGGAATCTTGCAATGGTACCATTCCCAAAGGGGTTTGAAATCCCTAAATTTGACAAATATCATGGGATAGGAAACCCTAAAGATCACATCAAGGAATTCCAAGTACATTGAATGGAGGTCACATATGACGATACATATCTGACACAGCTATTCCCTCGAAGTTTGGTTGGTCCTGCCATGGAATGGTTCTCTCGCCTTCCTCCCTAAATCAAAAAGTTCCAAGAGATCATAAACGCATTCATAAAAAATTACGCATTCAAATTGGCATGGATGTTAGTCTAGAGGAACTATCTACTATTGAACAAGCTAAGGGGGAATCATCTGCATCCTTCTTGCAACGATGGTGATCCAAGGCCAACAGAAGCAAGTGCCAAAGGAACAAAAAAAATTCACCATCATTTCCAATCTTGAGAAAGCATTATCATTCCACCTAAAGATGCAATGTATCACCACATATGATCATTTGATCCCCAAGGCACTCAACATCGAACGAGCCCGTATTGCACAAGGGGGTACACCCACATATCCCGAACAAAAAGACAACTGCCCTTCCACCAGCTATAACGAAAAACCTCATGCGTGGGTGAAGAATAGGAATGTCACTAATGATGGTGTGGTGGATTCCAAGGTCATAATCAGTGCTCCAAAACAAAACACGCAATCATACCAGCAACCACAAAACAACAATTGAAACAACACCCAAGCTAACATGGTATCACAACAACCACCCAACAATCAAGTCAACAATCTAAATAATCAAGGGGGACCACCCCCATGAAACAAATATCCCCCCAAGTGAAAATACACCGCCCTTGGGGAACCAATTGAATCCATCATGAAGAAACTGGTAAACGAGAATCTCATCAAGATTCCCACTTACGAGAATTATGAAGAACCCCAAGTGAAACCACCATGGTACAATGAAAATCACCTTTGTGATTTTCATAAAATTAAGGGGCACACAACAGCCAATTGCATGAGGCTGAAAATTTTGATCCAAGACCTCATCGATGACAAGATCATAAACGTTGAACAACCAGCTGAAAATCAAGACCTTAAAATATACATGAATCTGATGCCAGATCATAACAAAGGGAATAACCATGGAAAGACCAAGTATGCCAATATGAACCATGTGTACGATCATCCCTATACAAATGGGTCACTGTTGTTAACATCAAGGAAGCCAAAGTTGATTGTGGAATCACCACACACGGCAACAAAGTTACCATTTTTGCGTCATCACAGCCACCTAGAGCATCCACCTCAAATCCAAAGTCCATTCCTAATGGCTACAATGTCTTGGACCAGTTAAAAAGAACCCCTACTTAGATCTCCATCATGAAGTTGTTGAAGATATCACCCACACATAAAAAAACCCTAGAGGAAGCATTGGCTTCATCCACCATCTATGCGGATCTTGATGTTGACCAGTTCCAAGCTATGGTTGGACACATCACCACCCCAAATCTCCTAATATTCTCTGATTAGGACTTTCCCGCCAAACCATCTCATAATCGTGTGCTCCATCTTGAATTCCTGGTTCATAAAAACAAATTCAAAAGGGTCTTGGTGGATGGGAGTGCAGGTCTAAATATTTGTTCACTCAAACTAATAAAGAATCTGGGATTCTCTGTGGATGCAATCGAAAAGGGTAAGGGTATCACAATTAGAGCATATGATGATCAAGAAAGAGTGTCTTAGGGCAATATTCAACTCCCTATTCAAGTAGGGCTAGCCATTATGGAAACCACATGCCAAGTCCTTGACCTTGATTTTCCTTATAACATCCTCCTAGGGAATTCGTGGATCCATGGGATGCAAGTTGTTGCATCAACCTTCCATCAGTGTGTCAAATTCCCATATCAAAATCAAGAGGTCACAGTCTATGGTGATCCCAAACCCTTTGCTTACTACAAGAATTTGGAAGCAAAATACTATAAAATCCCCCAAGTCCTAAAGAACAATGAAGGCCCTATGACTCCATATGTAGACCTAGCTACCTTGGCCTCCACTTCTGATACAAAGACACCCACCATTCTTGATATCTCTAAAATCAAGGTTATTGTCCAAGACAATGGGTGTGGGGATTGTAAAATGAAGAAAAGTGCTTTCATAATAGGAGAGTTACCTCAATCTCCTAGGTCTCATGGGCAACCCAAACCATCCAAAACATCATCCCAAACCTTCAAAGCAGACCCTTCTAGATTTAGATGTTGGGGAGATCTAAGTCGGGAAGTGGTGGATGAAAAAGACATATCAAGCTTGCTATACCAAGATAAAAGGCATGTGCTTGATCTTCCCATGGATGAGAGCAGCAAAGGATTACAAATGATGCTTGGTATGGGTTATGACAGAAAAAATAAACTTGGATAGAATGATAATGGTCTTCTAGTACCTCTTATTCCAGAGAAGCATATGAGAAATCTTGGCCTTGAATGTACCCCTCTGAAGGTAACCATACTTGGAAAAGGTGCCTCGGTTAGAAAGATCAAAACTCCCCCTCAACTATCAGCATCTGCCCTTCAGTTACCAGTATCCACAGGTCAAGTCATAGATAACTTCACCTTTGGCATAACTGATGTATGTAGTAGTGATGATGAGGATCCTATAACTGACTTACCCATGCTCTTCGAGGATTCCACAATTCTCATGATTAGTACCCTATCTTTTGAGTCAACTAATCAAACCCATGAGATAAACTTAGTCTATCCCCAACTCATTGATTACGACCAACGAGGACCACCAGTTTGGACATATTAAAAAATGATGAGGCACTCTCAAAATTCATGGGATTATGGGATACTATACCATGTGGAGACCACAAAGTTGGATTTGACATCATACTAGACACACATGCCTATTACGGGGAAACGATTGAATCCTTTAGTTGCAAAAGTGAAAATTTGAAAATAACCTCTAAGTCTTTGAGTGAAAACCAAACTGTGGCACTCTTTGACTCAAAAA
>VDFB02327291.1:0-22622 GCA_007258455.2 Sequoia sempervirens
GAAAATTCCATAGAAGTCCTGGAAAATTTGCTACAAATCAAATTTGAGAAGAAGTGATATATTTTTTCCTATTACCAATTATTTTTCCATTTAATGACTAAATAGTAAAATTTTCTATCAATATACAAATTTTATGGTGATTCAATGCATAAATTTTCTATCAATATATAACTTTTAAACAAAAACATTGAAATGAGGTGCGTATGAAAATAAAAAATAACCCCTGATGATTCGGGGATAGTAGGGCCCAAAATTTTGTAAGTAATGACAGGATATATGTCTATCTTAAAGAATTAAAATATCTAACTTGAAGTGATTTTATTTCAGGATTTGAAAAAATCTATCAGACAATTCTGAAGAATTTAAAAACAGACAAAACTAAAGGATAGAAATATCAAAATAGGCCAAACAGCCAAATGGCAACATATAGCCACTCAATAATTCCTTTCCCGACACACACTCAGATTTTGGGGGCATCTTATTTCCAAACAAAAGGTTGTATAATGAGATTTTCTTGAAAATACCCATAAATGCGAAATCCTGAAACCTATAGGGAAGATTGATATTTCATGTTTCATGCAATTGTGATATTGTGAGTGGCTCCAAGCAAATTTCAGTAGCACCCATTGAAATGATTGTGATAGTCCCTCTGCATGGGATCATTGGCTATAAGTGAAGTCTTATGGAGAAGCCTATCACTCCAGTTTAAATACTGCTGGTGAATCTCATGGAAGGTGATTATCTTACAAATGCAGAAATTGGCATATTTCCTACAAAACATGGAGGAGTTACTATTTCAGAGAGTAGGAAAGATAGCAAATCTATAATCACTAGTAGGGAAAGGGGCTAAATATGCAGTGGAAATTTTGAGTAAAGACTCCTATAGTCATGTAGTGGAGCTAAGTACCCCATATTCTCCTGGGACAATTTTTACCATACTAAAACTTATTGAGCAGCACCTGCAAAAAAATTTGGAGCCCCTCACCATGGATCCACTAGGTAAGAAGCTCAGTCCCCATTGAGCACACAAAGCATTTCTCTTTGGACAAAAGGGAGGTCTAAATTGGCAGTTATAGATATGTGAAATTAACCCAAAATTAGAAACTAGCATATCGAGAGTGTTGTGTATCCTAGATTAATATCGGATCATCCACATTTTCCAAGCTAGCATAATAGAGAAAACCTGGACACCTAACAAACAAGCAAACTAACCACCGGGAAAAACATATCTGGTTTGGCTCACAAACCATAAGGTAATGGCATTCTTACCACCCAAAGGAAATACTCATAGTAAATTGCACCCCTTCCAAAATACCAAAGATTTAAGCGAATAAGTAGGCTATTTACAAAACACTATGGATAATTCTTTACTGAATTGAAAAAGACTGAAACTGAAGAGAACCTAAAATGCAAACAACATACTATTCTCCTTCTCACAGATATGAAAGGAAAAAAAAAATTGTGCAGAATACATACCTTAATGTTTGCACAACTTTGAGGTCATGAAAGCAAAGACACTGGAATTTGACCAAAGAAGTCGGCAGCCCCCTTCTTCTTTTTCTAGAAATCCTTGATCGTACTTTTCCTCCTTGCCTTGCAACGCTGCATTTGTGTTGACTATTATGACACAAAGTGAAATATGGAGCATAATAAAAACCCAAAAAATCTGAAAGTAATCACTTTGTGAGAGACGGTAGCCATGCCAACCCAAGCATAAGACAAATTGTGGAAATTTATACATATTTATTAGTGGTAATTGAGTTGCTTTAGCTCTCAAGTCGTTGGCCCTGGGCGACTAAGACTTATCATGCAATTCAATGGATGTGTCACTCTTATTTGGGTCAATAGTTCCTTCTCTATTCGATCTATTTGAACACTAACTGAATGGTCCCATGGGGGGCTTGGGATTCTATTTTTATGGATCAAGCGGTCCCATGAAGAAAAATAAATTATGCTACAGGATTAATTGGAATCTTTTCCTGGAAAATAGTAGCCCCTACCTTTTAGGGCTGCAAATTTCAGTGGGTGAAATTGAGGTGGGGCTAGAAATTTCCCCTACAGCTTAGGAATTTTTATACCACTTGTCTATCACTAAAAATGTTAAATTCCTAAAAAAATCAAAAAAATGAGAGAATTTTTATTTATTTATTAATTTTTATCAAAATACTCGAGTTTGTTCCTTAAATTTTGGAGCTCAAGCTTTTAAGTTGAATTGCAAAACTGAATTCATGGGACCACCAGATTTAAAATATTCCTAAAAACTCTCAGCAGCATCCACTGAATTTTTTTAGGAAGCCCCCCTCCATGGGCTTCCTAGTATAGATAATTGATTATTTGATGATGTATCTTGGTTTGTAGGCTATGGTTGGTTCATATGGATGTTTATACTTTTGATGTTTTCTAAGTTCTATTTCTTTGTTTTCAACATGTTCTATCAATATGATGCGTTTTTTAAAAAACATGTGGTTTTAGTTTAAGATTGTTGTTTTCTAAAATTGTGATGATTCAACACTATGTTTCACAATAATATCACATATGAAAACAAGCACAAATATGTAACATATGTGTGACATAAAATTCTTTTGACAATTTAAAAAATCTGTTAATTTGATAGATAACAACAAAAGTGTTTAGAAAGAAATACAACACAACACAAAATGTTTGGGCAAGTGACTTACCGCAAGACTTTGGAAAAAATGTGTCTTGCTAGCAACGATGTACAAGCAGAAGTCGCTCAAAAGCGAGACAATCCAAAACCAATCTCCTTAGAGTTGTTGTTTCTATCTATTGACAATTTTAAAAAAGTAGATCTTAGAATATGTGATTCAAACTATTGACAATTAAAAAAATATATCTAAGTATATCAGAATTTATAGCTACCTAAAATTAGGCTTTTCACTAAAAGTATTACATTAATCCACTAAAAGTATTAAATTAATCCACTTAAAATGGGCTTCTGGTTGTCAGTCATGATAACATAACAAACACTTAAAATTTAGTTTGCTATTTAGTTCTTTGAAAAACATAAATTAAAAGATTTTTGACACATAATGTAAAGGATGGTGTACATGGACTCAAGTTCTTTGAAATGAATCTGCACCATATATGTTTAACATTTGTACCACTTTAGAGAGCAGTTTTACAATTTAATTTTATTGAGGGAGTGTTTTGAATAGCCAATACGCTATATTTTATAGCACCTCTCACTTGGAAAGTTGTCTCAACTAGAAAAAAAACAACTTTAGACAGTTGAATCATTCCTTGCCTCATACCTGAAAACAAATTTTAACTCGCAAACAATATTTTCCTATAAAAGACTGCAAAAATCTTATATGAAGCTCAATAGCTCTAAATCCAAATATTTCTAGATCTACATTTTGTTTATTGGGAATAGATTGAAGCAGCAAGTTGTACGGAGACTGATTTTGTTTCGTCTCAACTTTTCTTAAATTCTACTTTGGTAGGGTTTCATAATATTTTCCTGCAAACTCTGCCCATTTTTCTCAGTGGCATCCTTACAGCACAACACAATTTGTGCAAAATCTTAAGGTAAGTCACTTGCCATGATTTCAATGAATTTTTTTATGGGAATCTATACACGGCCAGATCACTTTTGTTGTGTTTTATTTCATTCTAATATAGTTTTGTTGTTATCTGGTAAATGAAGGCATTCGTTCTGTGGTTTTGTCAGTGGTTGTTTTCATATATAATATATTGTAATACTGAGTGTTAGACCCTTATTTGTTTCTTCACATGGAGATTTCTGAATTGTGAAATGAATTTTGCATTCAATTGGCAGTTTAAATTTTTTGTTTATTTTGTTTTCCTTGCTCTTAAGGTTATTTATGTGACAATTTACCTGGAAACATTATTTAGTATTAAATGTATAGCAGCTACTACTGAAGCTGTAAATGCAATGGTTGCCAGAGCTATTTTTTCTTCACAATTTTGTGCCATTATACTATTTCTTGTACTTTAAAGACCAAATGTAAAAAGGTAAGGGATTAGCATGACACAAATGACTAAAATTTTAAATGATTGTGTGGAATAAGTGACAAACAGCTTGGTTTTCCAAATGGATGCATCCTCTCACATGGTTGGTTACTTTAGGTACCAATATACTTTTGATGTTATTATATTCTTTTCTGAAACCACGTGTCTATTACTTCAAAAAAAATAGTTTGAGAGATCAACTTCCCACAGATGAAGAGAGCTAGCATCTCTGCATTTGCATCAATTTGCAACAATTCAACATCCTCTAGGTGCAGTGTTGAGTGTAAGTGTTGAGTGGACCCTTCATTCTCATGAGTGCATACCTCCTACTTATCAATCAAACTATAGGCATACAAGTTGTAAGAACACGAGTGGTAGTTTTGAAACAGTTCAAGTTGAAACAGTTCTTCTATGTTCTGGAAGTTGGAATTAATGGAATCAAAGCCCACATAGTTGATGCAAAAGTAGTTTAACAACAAATATAAATATCTTTCATACAAAAAGATTTGATAAATTATATTTGAGTTGTACATTTGTTCAAAGCAAGCTCAAAAAATTCAACTCCTCATTATGCTCACATAAATAGAATTAAGTAGGTATATGAAACTAACCCAATAGGAAATCATATGGACACATATAGTATAGGGCTTAGATTATTTTTCTCTAATCTCTTACCATAAAAAACAAGAAATCTTGGATATTCTAGTTTTGGGTGCACACGTACACCTCCATTCCTCTACAGGTGGTTGGAAGATTTAGTTTCTCCACCCTTACCCAATCCCAGTGTTCCAGGCAATGAAGCAATGAGAAAGTGGATGGTACTAGTGTCAGTTATATCCCAATGCAAGATTGTCGACTGTCATCATTGTCAGAGGCGGAAAGAGAGCCTGGGTAGTTGCCCGACAGGCCCAAGCAGCTTGAAGATGAGGAAGAGTCTTACGACCCTCCTTCTCGGTATATATCCACATCACGGTGGGCAGAGGAGTACAATTCCCCCAGAGATTTGAAGTTTGAGGATGAAGGACTGAGAAAGAGGAAAAAACGGTCCACCAGTATGGACAGTGAAGAGGGTAGGTATTCATCTTAGCATAGTGGCATTAACAAGCAGGGTAGTGGGCAGAGTATTTCTCCTGAACCTGGTGAATACACAAGAGAGAGATTGGGAAGTGGGAAGTTCAAGAGGAAAATCAAGAAGTTCTAATGAAGAATGAGACAGAGTGTGTAAATCTTTAGAACCCATTTTCCTCTTCTTCTTGGCATGCTTCTTATTCCTTATTTGAGCTTCAACCAATGCAGCTTCTGTGTGATGGGGTGTTCAAGGTTGTTGGATTCCATTGTAAGTTTCAACAACACCAACCCCTATGATCCCACATTTGTGCTCTTTCTTTGAATCACCTTCAAATTCATTTATTTGTGATATAGATGAAACCCCCTTTTTCATTTTCTTTCTTTGTTGTATGACTAAAATTCTACAGACAGTCACCAATCTACCAACGTAGCCAACTCTTCTACTTCTATCATATTTTCTTCAAATTATAAGAGAAACATTCATAAAATAAAAGAAACTGCGGGAAGATAGATAAAGAGTGATATGAGTATATGAGAATGGAAGCAAAAATCCAACGAAGAAACTGGTACTCATACTCTTAAAGTTTCTTTGATGATCTGGTAAAAAAGTAGTTGTAGTTCAGAAAATAATTATCTAAGGATTTGGGAACCTTCACTTTTACCTTCCACTTACATTAACCTGTATCTTTTTTTTAGTAGATCTTAACAGCAACAGTTATGGATGTCTTAGGGTGGGGTTTCATGGATGGGATTTAAAAAAAAAATAGTGGGTGTTAGTTGATTTTTTTTGGTAATATTTTAAAGGTAGTGTAGTTTAAGCTTCAAAACTTATGGAAGCTAGTGATTTCATTAATTTTTTATTTTATATATTCAATTCAACAAAGTAAATAAAGAGATCCCAGTAGTATATGGTGGTAATATCTGATATAAAATGCAATTATCATAAACAAGTGCTACCATTAATAAGATTGTAGAAAATATGAAAATATAAGACTGACAAAATAGTATGAAAATTTAAGGCGAACATGTTTGAACCCTCCAAAGGTGTCAGGTATTCTTCTAAAATATAAAAGAAGGCGGACATGATGGTGGTGAATTAAAAGTCACGGTGTGGGAGAATCCAAAGAGTTATTGCTAGACCAGAGAGGAAATGCATTCTTCAAATCAAGTAGGCAAACAAAACAGAAGCAGAATGTGGAAGAAAACTGAGTAATTGGGAGCAATCCTAAGTTAGGTTGGCCAAAATCGAGCACACAACTATGACTTTAAGTATATGATTATATCTTAGTGTTCACTTCCTTATCAATAGTTTATCCAACTCTAGTCTGAGACCTTTTTTATGGAGTCAAATCCTAAATTTTCTAACATATCTATTTTATTGCCTCACACCTCCCCCAACCAATATAAATTAATTTAAAGTATATTCTGGCTTCAATCTAACTTGCCATCCAAAAATGTAAGAAGAGGAATACTCATAGGAGTAGACCTGCTCCCAGTTCATACAATCAAGAGGTGGAAATCATTCATCAGTGTGCCTTCTGAGAATAGAGAATCCTCTGTGAGTGCTGGTAGCGACATTCCTCTTTGGAGGTGGATTGGATGGACTCGCATTGCCAATATTATTAGTACATTTGTTAGGGAAAGCAAGCTATCATATCAATGATTATGCTGGTTTAAATGTTTAGCATGGGATAACCTTAGATTTAGCCATTTCTATTTTCAGGTCTTTTTCTTGATCCTCAAGAATGTATGAGAAGTTTAATTCATTTCCATTTACCAAATTCTTCGTGTTTCATGTTATTAACCTTGCATCCAATCTCTAACTACAACTTAGGGTGATACGAAGCAATCCCATTTCACATCAGATTTGTAAATAATTACAATTAGATATATCCCTAAGAACTCTTTCGATATGCTCAATGCAGACATAAGCCCTCTTAAAGAGATGGTATCCTCACAAAAATATCAATAAAGATGGAGACAATGATTTCCTAAAGCTTAATATTAATGGGAAAGGTGTTATCTAATACTACTAAATTACTAATATCAAGTACAGTTTGGAAAATAGATCTTATATAGAACACTTCACTAGGATATATTTTATTGATCTAAAAGGAATCTCCTTCAACAGACTATACATAAATTACAAGGTGACTTATTTTAGGTTGCACTGTCATTGTTTGGCTGCAAACTTCTACTCAGTAATGTAGGATTTTTGTGAAATTCTAATATACTTTTTCCCTCATTTGTGTTTCTGATGTAGGCCACCTTGATAGATTCCATAGATTTATTCTCCCATTAAGAACTTGCATAAAGAATAATAAGATTGGAAATTTGATGGAAATTTATGGCTAGTTTTTCCACAAATTTTGTCAACCATATGACTTGAAAACAGTCTCAATAACTTCTAATGTATAATTCATTTAAAGTATCTATATCTTAGCAGGAATTTACTTACACTCATATCATATTTCTTGAGAGAATACCTTACATAATGTGATATTTTATTTTCCAAATTAGAGACTATAAACCCACAATATAAAAACAGACAGAAAACTTGTCCAGGCAGCTAAAATTCTCTAGAGATATACTCGAAAAATGAGATAAACAGTTCCTATTAGTAAAATAAAAATTTGATCTACAGTATGCCCTGTAATCTATTTCAAATATTTTGTGTGCTCTTCTTAAACAATAAAAATCTAATGATCAAACCATCAATGGTGATAAGTAATTATCTCATATTTATGATTATTGAATTGTTTGATATTTAAAAAATATGATCTCTATATAGCTGCTACCCACTACCTTAAAACCCCACAAAAGAGAAAATTCTAAAACAAAACTACCTGTAATGCTGGAAGTATTGGTGCCCAAAGCCTACTGTTAGTGCCCAAAATGTTTAATGGTGCATGAAGGGTTTTTATGGTAGTTAAGAGTTTTATATTGGTTCACTCATCATTGTTCAATCTTCAGCATAGAAGTGCGAGAATTGTCTAACAATATCTATCCTCCATGTAAACTCTGGCATCCTAGTCATATTTAAAGTATTTTGAAAATATTTTCTAGACAAAATTAAACATGCGGTTCCTATGTTAAACAGTAAACCACTTCCTACCAATTCTTAATCAACAAAAAGATTACCTAAAAAGGAAAAAAAGATGGTATGTCTATCACCCCATTTCCATTAGCGTACCATATAGCTATGATTTCAACATTTTCCCAAACACTGCCTACTAATGCACAATGCAAACATGGAAAGTCTACCGTTAAAACCGCAAAAAATGAGTGGAACAAGGAAATAGGAGAAGATGTGAATGGCGAGGATTATCAGAGCTGAGGCAGAAATGGGGTTTAGCTAGGTACAATACTATACAGTCTAGGGTTTTGCAAATTTAAAAGAAAATATTTAAGAAAACTATATAAACCTACGGTTTCTCCCTAAAATTAGGGCAACAAGTGGCATACCTCAAGTTTCCACACAGATTGGTGTCTTTCTTTCAATGATGTAGAGGAGAAAAATGATCACCTGGACTCTTCTTTCAAACGCAAAGCAAAGCAAATTAATTGTGATGTGCTGTGAAGGATGCAGATATTTTGCTTCTAATACAAATTGGGGTATTCTGTTGTGCTGTCGAGGAGGCCGACTTCTGCATAAGTGTTGCCCTGATATTTTGCATTTTTTGTGATAACTACTCTGCAGATGTTTTTCCATCTTTTGCAATAAACTCTGTGCCATCTAGGAAAAATCATTGAGCCGCTCAGATGCATTTGATCGCAAGCGATTACCTGTGTATGAATCTACACCGTCGGACGCAAAAAGACCTCCCAAATACTAAGCATGGGACGCCTTCGGCATAAAAATAAATTTAAATTATACAATGTTTAAATATAATATTAATAAATTTATTAAATTATATAGTATATTATTTGAAAAAATTATATATATTTATATATAATCATATTTTAATTTAATAATATATATAAACTTGGTTTTGATGACTCAATGAATGATATAAAGCAGGGAGATAAGCCTACTCAATGAATGATGGAAGTGGGTACATACGCCTGGATTCCTCAATGCTCAGATCCCACCATGAATGACAGAAGCAACATGGCTGTTCACTTTTTGTTTTAGGTTTTTTTTGCTTTTGAAAAGTAAAAAAGTAAAAAATTGGATCATGAAATTGCTTTTGAAATACAAGAAATGTGTGCTAAAATAATTTCGGCAGGAAAAATGCAGTACCCAATAGGCTCCCATAGACGTTTCAGAAGAGATTCTGTTTTGGGGATGTTTCGTACGTGAAATTGGCTGATTCGACAACGCAGCATAAAGTTGTTGATTTCAGGAAGGTTCAGTTATTGCTGTTGATTTAAGAGGGTTTGTAGATAATTGTGAAGGGGTTTCAGCTTGTTATCCACCCAATCATATGACCTACAACTGTTGTACCCCATGGGAAATGAGTTGCAACATTTCTAGATGTCGCCCCCCCTGGATTTGCTGACTTGTACTGTTTCTTGGTGGAAGTGTGAGTAAGACTATTGTTATTAATATGTTCTGAAATTATATGGTGAACAAATTTGCTGTTATCATAATAAATATTCAGTTGTTATCATCAACAATTCTGTATGGTTTGCCATGTACTTGCTGAACTTTGCATAAAATAAGAGCTTATCCTATGGGGACTTATTTTTTGCTCTAATACTACTTAATTCCTGATTATTCATTGTTCTCTTTACTATCAATTACTGTCATAAGGATCATATTTGTCCTCATAAATAGTCTATGATTTATGTTGAAAGGTACATAAGTGTTTCATACATTTAATCTGCTAGTGTATTTATCCTATTTTTCATTTTTGTCGTTTGAGGGTTTCTAAAACCATATCAGTTTGTTGGATGCTGGCTGTTGTTCGTAGTTGAGTATTTTGATTGACAAGGGTTTGGAAATTTGTAATATTGCCGATCAACATTAATTTCATTGGGTTTGGGATCTACACTTTGGTATTTTTCATCATTTCAGCTTGCACATATTAAGGAAAAAATGTATATTTCTTAAGGTTGTTTAATTGGGGAAATTATAACAATTTTGCATATTTCCTAACGTTGTCTGATTGGATGAAGAGGAGCCACAATCCTCTGCTAGATGCATCACAAGTCCTCAGATTACAGGAGTTCGTCAAGGTTCAAGTAATACTTTTCCTAGTTTCCTTTTCTTGCAGCAAAGCAATTCTTCACTTAATGCTTTCATATGTGAGGGTGAGTATACAAGACCAAACCAAGTCCTATGCCCAAGGGATCTCTTCCAAATCCCCACTACTAAAGCATTTCAGTGTAATTCAGTCACCAATTGCACACTCATTACTGGAAAGTGGAAGATACAAAGATGAGATATTTTCCTTTCTTTTTAAATGTTAAATAGTAGTTAATAATATTAAAAAATTAACAAGTAACAAATATTTAGGAGCTGAGTCTGATCTATGATTTCTAGACACATGCAGACTCAAACTAGAAACATGTAATGTAAAACTACATTAAAGAAAACACTAAGTAGTAAAAATAGAGAACTGATGCACTTAAATGGGAGGTGGGACGACAGGGTGGAATGGGGTCGCAACACATTTGAATTGATATATTTGTCAGTGGCTCATTTCTGGGTATGCATGGCTTGCTTTGTGGTGATTTAATAAGTGGCAAATTCTAAAATAGTCCTGATTAATCTTGAAAATTATCAAAAAAATGAAAAGTCTCAGAATTGATTGAAAATTTACAAAGAGCTTTGTTAGATGGTTTTAAGACCACTTTCCTCTTGGAACTTTTCGATATTCTTCACCGATTTTTCCATAATTGACTTGTAAGACAAGATCTACAAAACAAAGGGTTAAAGGGGGTTCTGCTTTAGTCAGCCCACTTTTGGGCTTTCCAGTAAAGTTCCACCTAATAAATATTTATATAATTCATACAAATTTAATAATATGCTCATACAATTAGTTTTTTCCCATTCTAAGCACAAAGACTAGATTTTGGCATATTGGCTAGTGAAAGGAAGAGAGCAAACGGGTGATTGGGGGATGCCAAAATGGCAACAAACTAAGAGAAACATCTGCAAATGGATGATGGGGGTGGAAAGGTACTAAGATAGGAAGGTGACACAATTAGGTTTACCTGAAAAACACCAAGAAACATAAAAGTTATGAGTGAAATGGGTAGATTCAAAAAAGGCAAGAGGGAAAATATTTAGGTGGCAAAAATTGAAGTATCTCTGATGTAGACCAAAAAAAGACTAATAAAGGGTCAGGCATTGATCTAGGACCTTAGAAATCCCAATTTCCTAGGAGAGGTCCATGATAAAGTTTTCCACCCTTGGTTAATGGTAGTATCATGAAAATTAGTTTAAAGAAGGTTTAGGTTGTAAAATATGGTTGGGATTCCAGGTTCAATAGACAGATTTTCATTTAATTATTAAAAATAAAGTGGTGAAGGTAAGGGTAAGGGATCAAGGAGGGAACATCTAGGACTAAAAAAAAATCTAATAAAAATAAAAATGGGATGGACACACAAGGAGTTAGGAAAGACAAAACAGTAGGACATGGCTAGGGGTGTCGAAAAACAGTCACCTAAACCTATATACAACAGATCAGCTAAAATGGGTCCACAATATGCAAAAGTAAATTGCAGAGTATGCAATTTTGATCTTACAATTACATACCAAATTTCTGTAGAAACCACCATGCCATGGTGACATATGACATTACATCATCCTACCTGAACCCAAGAACTCCGAACCCTCAAAGCCAGTTCATAAATCCCACTCATGAATCAACCCATCAAGGAACAAATTGCTTGAACACTGCTGCAAATTTGCTAAGCTATTTTGAAGCTTCTGGTCAGTATAAAGCCAACCCTAGCTTGTACTGTCTGATATCAAAAGCTGTCTGTTGGAGGTTGCTAGGAGGATTGGGGCTCAAGGATCTGATGAAGAATGTAAGAGATTTTAACGCAGTTGCTGGTCAAATGTTTACATCAGTAAGTTGAAAGCATTCGTCACCTCTTAAAGTAATGAAAAAATGCCTGTATATTAGAGGTTGCTAGGAGAACTGAGGCTCAAGGACCTGAGAAAGAAATGCAAGAGATTTGAATGAAATTGGTGGCCAACTGTTTACATCAGCAATTTGCAATTATTCATCACATCCTAATGCCATGAAAACATGTGGATTGCATCTGCTACGTCACCCACAATTTTAAGAGCTTACAAAGCAAATTGGAGGCAATGGAGGTCATTTCCACTACTGAAACAAAAGAATTAGTTTATTGAGGCTATGCAGCAAACCATTCATGCAAAATGCTAGGCAATGACTCCTCACACACTTGTTATGGACCAACAGATGCATAAAGAGGAAAGCTCCCAAAGCCTCTTTAAATCTTGTTCAAGACCATCAAATTCTGTATTTTTGTGCAGTCACAAGGAATGAAAGTGGACATGCAATGGATAGCACTGACTAACTGCTGCTTGAAACTTGGTTTTTTTGCATGTTTTGTTGTATATACGTTTACTCTTGACTTTTCATTGTAAATTGGGTCACATCCCAGTTTGTGTATCTTGATATTTGCTGTTTCAGTCACCTTTTAATCTTGCCTCTTTAGCCAAGGACTGTCTTTCTGTAAAATGTTGTACTCTTTTAATATAATGTATTGTTTTTTAAAAATATAATAGTTCTAACGCTCTAATAGTGTGCATTCCAGTGAACTCAATGTGGCCTTTGCAGTTTTCTATGGAAGAATTCATAATGTACTTAAGTGGAATCTCTTGAATACTATTCCCTTGAGTATACATGATGGGTTTTGTAGGATGTCTTGTTTTAATTTCAATAGCTTGTTGACATAGGGGATATTCTACTTATAAGCCTTCTATATTGTGTTGATAATTTATCAATATTCATTCCTTTGGTATCTTTGGCTAGCACATATTTTCCTTGATCCTCTCATGTGCTTGATTCCTCAGCTTCTTGAGGTTTATGCATTTCTGATTCTGTATGTAGATCGTGGATTTTGTTTTTGCTTTGTGTTGGATAATATATCAATGAGTAGGCTTTGGAACCAACATTGTATCTAAAAATTCATATAAAGTTGAATTTTACTACACGTTCAGTGGAATTTTATGATTTTTCGATTGTTGGATTTAAGGTGTGTTTTATTTTACGTATTAGATTTATAGCTATTTGTATCTAAGGTGCAGAAGAAACTAAGTTTTTTTTGTGGCTTATGTTTCAGCTTTAACAACTGTGATTGGTATCAAGTATAGTTCTCCACTTAATGGAAGTGAGAAAAGCCGTGATGTTCCAAAGTTCAAGGTTGAATCATATGTTGAAGACAAATATTCTCATTTGGTGGAGTTTGCAGCTTCGTATTGACATTATTTTCATTCATTTTCCATGTCGGGGAAACAGTTGCGACCATCAAAAGTGTAGCTATGTTTTATCTTAGTGTCTATTGTACACTTGACTACCTCTGGTAGAATATCTAAAACTTTTTAGAAACAAAGCCAGAGTGATGTTTGATTGTAATATGGCATGTTTTGAAATTAGAGTCACCTCCGACCAAAACATCAATTGTTCTTTTGTTGGTAATTAGATGAGTTATGGTGGTATTTGTTCTTTCGTTCTTTCTTCGATATTTGAAATTCTAAAACGATTGTGAGTGCACAAGTTTAGTTAGTCCCACTTATTTTCACTATCTTAAAATTTTTCATTAAGAGGAAAAAAAATTATTGTTCAAAGTTTGGCAATAACTAGGAAAAAAAATTATTGTTCAAAGTTTGGAGAGGGAGAGAGAGGTCTTGGTAAAATTGAATGAGAAAATTTAAGAACACTGGTTGAAGTCATTTAAATTTGTTTATTCATTTTGAAATGTAAATTATATCATTTCAGAAAATGTACATTGAATAAATTTTAATGATTATAAAAATTAAATTGAAATTTAAATTGTGTATTCGATAAGTGAGATATCACATTTTTTTTAATTGTTAATTGTAAGATTTTTAAATCATTAAACAATAACATAATATTAAATATTTAACAATTATTCATGAAATTATTGTATTCGTGACTTATTACTAAATTTAAAATTTCATTTAATATCCATCCATTTATTTGTGTAATTCTTATATGAATATGAACACTACATAGTCATAGTTTTTTTTTTTTTTTTTTTAACAAATGTTATACCTTAAAAGTTATTTAATCTAATATTAATTTTTAACATATTTTAACAACTATTCATTTGTTTATTTCATTGTGGTATTACTTTATTTATAGTTTAGAAAAAGTTGTGAAGGTGTTGCATTTTAAAATTGGTTTTAAAAGCACTATTCTAGTTTTCTATGAATATTGGTTGTCTTGAAAAAAATGTTTTTCTTAGAAATATTATATTATGATTTTAAAGTCAAAATAAGTTATTATTTCTTGTGTAGCTTCATTTTTTTTATAAAATATGACATTTTTTAATGTGTATAATGATATAAGTTGCTTGAATTTTAGTTAACTTGTAGGGATTTAAAAAGTGTCCAAAACCTTGTATAAAAAAGAGGATAAAACATTAAAATTCACCAAGACTATGAGGCTAATCATGAGAAACCAACTACAAAATAAGTACACAACTAAAAACAACAAAGGAGCAATACAATACTTGACACATGATTGACCCAAAGTTATGATAGTTTGAATCTAAATTGTTCCAATGATCTTTGCTTAGTCTCAACCATCTTATTCTCAGTGCTAAAATTCTTTTGTACTAATCTCCTTTTTTGGAAGAACCAGGAAGAGCAATAGGGCCATAAGCAGTTCCATATTTTGACCTTGAAGCCCCTCTTTGAAAAGGGGTCTCCATCACAGTACAATCTATTAGAGATTTCCTCCTACTTCCTTCTATGCCTCCAAGATGGTGGTGTTACAATTCTCATCAACTAATAGCATCTTTTACTTTTTCCTTGAAACATAAGGGTATTTCTTGTTGCTCAGGAAAACAATAGTATGGCTTGCCTTGAAGCAACAATGACAAATAATTGAAGAGTCTTCAAATTCAATCTATTGCACCCAATCACCCAACTTGGATGATAAGGTAATCTATGAAGGGATCACCTTGTTATCTTCCACAAGAACACAAAATCTAGTGAATAACAAATGCTTTTCGTACTTTGTGATCACAGATGTTGTAATGTCCTACCTAAAAGTATTGTCAATGCCTATACAACTCTTTTCATCCCAATGTTCCAATGGTAGCCTTAACAATCTAACTTAAGCCAAAAACTTGATATTTTTGATTGGATTAAAGCTTGGAGACCAATTTTGTAGACAAATGCAATTTCACCCTAGAAACTAAGGACCTTCCGAAAGAATCCTTGAGCAATCATCTAGATTAGAAAGTGAAAACAAGAAAGAATTATTTAGTAGAGCAACCACCTTAACCTATTCTTGTAATTTCCATTTTCGAAGCATCCATCATCTAACAACATCAATATTGGGATGACTAAAAATCCCCTAATAAGTGAGTTCTTGAGCCAAGTACTCAACTGATTAATGAGAGAATTAGTGAAATTGTAATTTGGTGTGTTAGCTCCACTCCCACGACTTGGGTAAGAACACCATTTGCATATAAGACAACACCTCGAGTGGGCTTTAATGAGAAATTTCTTAGTCAAAGAGGAAGAAAGGGGCTCTTTCATCATGACCCGAGCAACAAAACAATACACATCATAGGCAACTAACACTAAAGGTACCAAGGACCTCCGTCACATAAGAAACAATCGTAACTTGTTGCAAAGCTGCCATAGTTGAAACTTAAGAGTTTCTAGGAAGAAGAAAACCACTCGAAAGAGTACTCTCAAGCAAGTTGATCAACAAAGCTAGATTGTCATAATGACTTGGAACAATATTTCCTACGATGTGTCATAACACATCATATGTTGGTCAATAAGTGTAACTTCTTACAACTCTTTTGTGTCTTTTTATATTAAATATAGTATAATAACGATTATAGAGATCTGCCAACATAGCTTTTAGTCCATTGTGAGCAACATACAGTTAAGATTCAAAATTCTAGATTAGTGTGTTGAGAAGTTGTTGAAGATGATTTAGCATTGTTGTCATTGATGTCAAAACCTTGGATCCGGAAGGATGTGCTCCGAATGATGAACCGACTTAATCTATCCTGTCATATGCTATGATGCTATGCATTGTGGATATTATCCTTGATTTGGATATAACATTACTTCTTTTTGGGACATTTGTTGAATTCAGTTCATCCAGTATAATGAGGTCTAATCTTTTGATGTTGGCTGCTGTGCTCAAGCTTACTACGGGTAGCCTTGCTATTCAGAACTTCATGTTGTAAGTTTTTGTATGTCAAATTGTGGTTCTCTAGTTGACACTGAAATTGACGATAATCAAGATTTGGTCTTGGTTGTGGTGTTCTCATCGGCTTCAGAATATATTTCATGTAATTCAATGTTTGCTATCTCTTGGCAATTATGCTATCTTATGTATGGCATATTTTTGGTCCCTTGGTAATGTGGTCAGAAGATCTTTGTGTGCGACCTATCTTTTGGGTCTGGTGCTAGCATACAAGACCTTATTGGAAATCTCAAGGTTGTTCTTCATGCCGACATGTTTTGTGGTGATCTAATTCAAATTGTGTTTGGCTGACTTGGAAGACTATGGAGACATTGTGTTTGGCCGACCTAGGAGATTATGATGACATGGAATGGTATAAGTAAAGGTTGTTTTTGTTTGATGAAATGAGAAGTGTGGAGTATCATGTGTGCGAGCAGATAAGAGTGCGAAGGAAGAAGTAATCTGTTTTCCAGAGTTTGTGCGAAGAAGTTGTGCAAAAGTTTCTTGATCAGATTTGCTGCAGACAGATGTTGTGGTCTTAACCAAAATTGAATTCATGCATATATAGATACAATTTCATCAGTTCACTTTTCTTAGTGAGACTATTTTGTAATCTGTTGTTTTGTATTTGGGTAGTGAGCCCAATCGATAGTGAGCCACCCTCCAGTGAGCAACTTGACAATGAGCCTTTGTAAAAATCACCTTAATCGGTGCTTTATAATTGAGAATTAACATTCTTCATGGTTTTTCCCTTCTTGGGTTTCCATGTAAATTCTGGTGTTCATTGTGCTTAGTGTTGTGTGTATTCATATTCATAATTGTTTGATTAATTTTTGATTGGTACAAGTCTGCTCTAGATTAATTAAAGTGAAGAAAATTGTTTGAGGATAACTGATTCACCCCCTCTCTCAGTTATCCAGACTGTTCAACACAGTGCATAAGTAGTAGATGAGCCGATCAACCTATATATAGTTATACATTCAGAGGTATTATATTTATTGTCAAGATTCCGATCTGATGCTACTGTTTATACATAACCAAATACAACATTAACATTTTCTACAAAAAGGAATAACATGACTTTTTAGGACTTTTATTCATTGCAACCTTTGCAGCTAGCTTCATTGCCATCTTGGATGTCTTCTCCATCAAGCAGTTGCACATTGGACATGACATCCTCTGTGACTGCATTTACAACATCAAATCCTTGGGGGTCCACTTGTTGCTGCACCCTTTGTCTTTCTAGATCAACTGCTTCATTTACTACTCTTTGGAGTTCATTCAGGGTGCTCAAGAACAATTATGCTTCTTCACTATTTCGTGACATGTATGGCTGCATCTCACTTCTTCTCTGTTGACCATCACAATGCCCTCTCTTATGAGTCTCATGAATTTCACCATTGACACCTTTATGTGAACTAATACTTACATAGCAACATTGAAAAATGTGAGTCTTTTTGCTTACTCATTAAGTGCTCTCTTGCACTCTTAAATTTTTCTTCATTTCTTGCTTTCCAAATGTGCCACATGATTTCATTAGATAAGAAGTTCCAGAACAAATTACAGTCATCACTAATGTTTAGATCAATAAATAAAACATCTTTCCAAATGAATTTTCCATTCTTATCCCAAATTTTTAAGTTATTAAAAAATAATCTCCAAATTTCTTGAGCATAGAAACAATCAAATAGTATGTGTATTAAATATTCAGGTGTCCTGCAATTACAACAAATATCAACATTAGAATGATTAACGTTAAAAGGAATTCTTTGTAATAACACCAACCACTTAAAACAAGCTTTCTTAGGTTCCATAGAGTTATTCCAGACAAAAGAGAAAATATTATGCCAAACTTTATTGGTCCAAGATAGACCCCAACAATTATTGACATGTTCAAAAATAGATGCATTATAGATAAGATGCTTATAAATGGTTTTAGCTTTAATACCATCCAAAGCAACACCATCTTTCCACACAATGTCGCTGGAAAGATCCAACGCCTTCTCCACACTCTTGGGAAAGCTAACATCTTTGCAGGCCTCCAAAAGTGTAGAGTAGGTTCTTAGATTAGAATCAGGAAGGTCAAACTCAGTATGAAGAGTGTTCCAGCTTTTCAAACTCCCATTGGTTAGAACATCCCCCAAAACTTTAATGCCTTTTTTATACCAATTTTTAGCTGAACAACTCTATAGTAGGGCAAGGGTCTTATTATTATGCTCCAAGTTCCACCAAATGGAACTGTAATTTTGACATTTCACATTATTTTTAGACTTATGTTAGTTTTGAATTGTACATTTTGCTTTGCTAGTTCCCATGCCTTCCAAAGCCTTTTGAAAACCAAGGACTCCGCTGGGATCATAGGGTGCTTATTAAGGAGGATGTCACTTAGGGGTAGCGATTTCTAGGCTCTGGCCTACTTAAAGACCACCATTTATATGTTATTTCTAACCAGCACCTTGCATGGTTCATTTCTGACCAAAGCCTTTAGAACCCATTTAGTAGCCAGAGCTATCCCTTGCAACCTTAGGTCTTTTAGCCCAATGCCACCATGTAACCTATCCATGTACACCACTACCACTTCATCGAATGCATTTTCCTTTTGCCTTTCCCATTTAACCACAAAAAATCCTTAATCCTTTTTTGAATATCATCAACTTGGTAGCTATAGAAAAATCAGAATGAGGCAAAATAGATACTATAGGAGGATAAGATCTTTTGGCATATTTGAATATGCTTGCTAAGGAGAGATACTACATATTCCATCCTCCTAGCTTCTTTTCTATTTTTGTTTTGACCCAATTCCACATCTCTTTGAGATCGAGGCTAACGGCAAATGGAATCCCCAAATACCTTACTTGCTTATTAGGGCCACCCCATTGAAACCCATAGTTTTGTAACCATTTTGGAGGGGATTCTTCCTAACCAAGGACAATGGATTTAGTTTTGGCTAATCTTGCACCAACAGCTTGACAAAAAAGGTCGAGTTTCTTCATTAGGGATTCCACATTATCTTGCTCAAGTTCCAAAAAAATAATAGTGTCATATGGAAATTGCACATTAATTAACTCATTATTGTTAGGAAGTATGATTCCTTTGATTCTAGGAGAGAGGGTGTGATCTCTTAGTAGGAAAAATAGAGCATCTGAAGCTATGAAAAATAGTGTAGGTGCTAGGGGGCACCCTTTCCGGATGGATCTTTCAAAGGTGACTTCTTCTGATATCGAGCCATTGACCTCAATCTGAGTGGAGGAATCTTTCAACAGAGTGTCCACCATATTGCAGAAATTACTAGGAAAACCAAAAGCTTGCAAAACTTCCCTCAAGAATGCCCACTCCAGTTGGTCATAAGCTTTTTCAAAATCAAGTAGGAGCATTGCTCAATTTTGATTGGATTGCTTGGACCACTCTAGCGCCTCCTAGCTTGTTATCAATTTTTTTAATATATACCCACCTTTTATAAAGTTGGTTTGAGTGCTATTGATGAATTTTGGAAGAATGTTGACCAATAATAAGGCATTTACTTTTTCCAAAATCTTGTGATAGACATTCAATAATGTTATTGGCCTGCAATTCTCAACTAGGGTCTTATCTCCTCCCTTCAGGAGGAATTTGATTACTCTTCTATTAATACTTTTACCTAGAGAACCTCTATCCAAAGCTTCCTTGTAAACTTGCAGAAGGTCATCACACACCGAGTCTGAAAAGACTTTATAAAATTTTACAGTTTATCCATCACTCGAGGGATTTTTCATTGCTCATAGAGAGTATGGCATTCATTATCTCTTAGTAATATTTGCATCAATCTTGGAGGAGTCCTCAGTGTTTTTCTTGGGGATGAGTTTTTTGATGCTGTATCTAGCCCTAAGGCTGCCCTCATTTCCACCTTCAAATGTAAACAGGATTTTGAAAAAGGAATGAAACTGTTCCAAGATTTCCTCCTAAGATGTATGTAGTTTATCCCCATCCCAAATTTGATCAATCTGTTCCTTTACATTTTTCTCCTTTATGAACTTAAAGAAAAATTTAGGACCCTTGTCTCCATGAGCGAGCATTTCTAGTTTAGCCCTATTCTTTTTCCCGTTCACCTTGTGAGCTTGGATTTTTCTTAGACTATTCTTGGGAAAAATCAACACTTCACATAGCTCCATGTCATTAGGATTTTCTTGTAGCCTTGATTTTGCTACAAACAGGCAGTCTTGAAGCTCCCTCTCGTCCTTCTTGCTATCCATTAATTTTTTTCTGTTAATAGTTTAGAAGAGCACTCTCTACTCTTTTGTGTCTTAAATGTTTGACACCCAACTTCTAGAGGCTGTAAATTTTAATTTGGAAGATTGTTGGGACCTTTTTTTAAGAATGTGTAAATCTTAAATATTTACACATTGGGCATCCCTAGAAGTGATGTCAAATAACCCATTTTTTGAACTAAAATGAACTCTATAGCCCATAAATTGAGTTTTTAAGTTTCATAATGCAAAAATTACATTTTTCAAACACCTCGCAAGAGCAAAGGGAATACCAACACTATCAAGTAATTTTTAGGGGCTTAGAAGTCCACAAACTCGTAGCACCACCTTAACTTTTCTGTGCTTAGTAGCTTTCTCAATGCATCTACAAAAAACTATAAAGTGTCAAATTTTGCTAGTATCACCCTCCCACTCTCTAACATGTCATATGTAAATGGTATTAGAAATAAATATTCTCTATCTTCACATGAAAGGTTTGATTCCTTATTAGATATATGACACTCTACCATCACATAGAATTATAATAGCTCCCATATCTATCCCACCATTTGAACACAATCTCTTAAGCTAGATGGTCTCCTTGCAAGTAGTTGCCATGCACTTTTCTTCTATAGTGGACAAAACGACCATAGTCTACCACTTATTCATCCAATTGATATGGTGAAAACCTATCCATTGATCAATCTCTTGTTGTAAACATCTTCAACCCAATATGAATCCACAAATTTATGAATAGTCACTAAGTGTCTGTCCCTTGTAGAATTACCATGATAACAAATGGAGTACTTAGACATACCTCAAAATTAGTTGAAGAGATTCTTCACTACATAATGCACTTTTCAATGCTTATTAATGTAATGAATAAATTCCTACTTGGATAATGTTTGGTCTTAGATAGACCATAATACACCAAGCTTTCAGTTATACTAGCATAAGGTACTCTAGCCATATCCTCTATCTCACGAGGAGAAGCTAGACATTGCTCAACTAATAACTTATTCCCCACTAAAATAAGAACATATAATGATCTGTTACCTAACATGATGAATCTCTCTAACATCAAGTTTACGTATTCTCTCTGAAATAAAGCTTTTCATTTGCTTGATTTGTTCTAATATCTATGCCCAAGATTAAGCTGGTTTCCTTAATTTCAAACTATAATAAAAGAAAGACATTAATTCATAAATAATGTCCTTCATATTACCAAAATAAAACATCAACATAAAATAAATAATAAGGAAAGGATCAACATCAACTATATAATAGACACAATGATCTAATTTTTTATTTGTTAGCGAATGGATTAGCCTTTGATAAATGTCTAAAATTAACAACTCTCTTGGATGATATGCACTAGGGCCAAATTGCTAACAACTCTGGAAATGACATAATTGCATTTGTGACTTTCCTCTAAATTGAGAGGTACAACTCCCTCATATGATTTAACGGATAATAAATGTGCTTTTAACCAGAAAGCAATAAAGGTGACAAACATTAGCCCATAAAAATGTTGCTGATACGAAGTGAACTCTAAAGGATCATTAATCAACTAGCACACAGACTAGAATGACTGATGATGGATGTGAGTGAAAAAGAGAAACTTCATAATTGCAAGAAATGAAATAAATGCAGTTGAATAGATTTCAGAGAAAAAATATATTCCAATTATACACATGACTTACAAGTCAGTACGATCCACATTACATTCAACTCACAACTCACATATCATGAGTTATTGTAATCAGAAATAAATTTAGAACTAAATGAAAAGTGTTCCTCCCATGGTTACATCACAATGTACTAATCAAGAATCATACCTTTACTGAATCGTCCTCCACCAAAATATAGGGGTCTTCTTCCTTTCTTTGACGGTTACCAATTAGTTGTAATCACACTTTCTTGCCGCCTAACTGTTCATCTTGAAAATTTATAG
>VDFB02327293.1:0-16446 GCA_007258455.2 Sequoia sempervirens
CTAAGGCCATCGCCAAATTCTCCTTAATGAGTATGGCCTTATCTACCACCGCCTCCATGGTCTTGGATTCGAAAACCCAGACACCTCCACTAATTCAGGCATTTAAGCCCCTAAGAAAGTGTTGCAACAACATGCCCTCGTCATCACCTATGCCTGCGTATTGTTTGAGCTCGTAAAAATGACGCTCGTACAACTCCATTGACATAGTCATCTATTGTAGCGTGTGGAACTCATCCCCACAGTGTTGTCCCCAATGATCTGAGAGAAATCTTGCATGAAACCTCTCAAGAAACATCTCCCAAGACAGGGTACCAATATCAATATGGAGCTTCTACTCCTCCAATCTCCACCATGTGGAGGAAAATCCTCATAGGTGCATAATCGCACATCTGGCTCTAGTATTGCTACCATAAGGGTGCATAGCAAAGCATCAGTTCAGGTTAATCAGCTAGGTCTCTGCCTCTAAACTGCTGCCTGATCCATTGAATATGGGAGGTTGATCCCTAAGCAAATCCCTCATATGTGTAGCTACAACTACATCTGATTGAGCTGGTACATCCCTCTCTCTAACAACAATCTGATCTACCTCCTGCCTCGGTCCAAGACGGGCAAGTGTCTCCTCCAATAACTGACACAACTATGCGCCCTCGATCCCTGGTGGACCTGGATCCTGAACACCGCCTCTTAGAATATTCTGAGAAGCCTGCTACTCCTCATGGTCAGAATCATGAGCAACATGCGGAGGTGAGTTCTGTTGACTACTCCTGTGTTTGTCTCCTCAACCTTGACCATGACCTTGACCTCTCCTAGGTGGCATGATCTTGCACAAACACACCAAGGTGTAAGACAAGATATGCAACTTAAATCCTATGCAAAAACTTAATGGTTTCCAAACTAACCCGGAGTTCCCAGTGTTTAAACCTAGGCTTTGATACCAAGTGTAAAACCCCATCCCACAACCTAGAGGACTATGCAATACTATGAAAGCACAACTATTTTTTTTTTTAAAGTTTAAACAAGACGAGTAAAGTTTCCTACTCCTAACGACATACATCCTCTGGAAGCTCATGCTTGCGTCTACGTATTGAATATAATTACTTATAAAAGATTTAACCAACCATAGCATATCAATTTTAAACTCAAGATACAACTTACAACAAAGCATTAAACCATTACAAGATAAAGCTAACATATAGAAATGTATTGAAAATATTTCCACATATACAACACCATTAAATCCAATAATGAATAGATCATAAATATTATTACAATTACATCACAAAGGTTCACCTCGATACAAATGAGGTATTACAATTATACATATAGATCCATAGTTACAATGAAGTAAGAGAAGAACAACTCCAGAGAAACACACGAGCTCCTCGAACAAGAAGATCCCGCCATCACGAACAGGAAGAGAAACTCAATAGTGTAAGATGCACGCCACCCAACCATCTAGTACCCGTAGGCCCAACCCACGTGCTAGGAGATAGTAACAAGAAACCAAGACAGCCTATTACCTCTAGACATAGGCAATATACAAAAATACTCACAAAATAGATAAACAAGAACTAGGGTCACATTTCTTCTAGAATCACAAAATCAATTACCAACACAATACAGTAAACTAATTGTTGACATAGGAGGAGTGTCATCACAAAGGTTGCATTGGTTATCCAAAGGAGATCTTTACAGATCCCGACCCTCTCTAAGTTTAGTGTAGTAACTTACCTCTTATGATTTATTTATATGCACACAGTCTTGAGGAATCGGTTATCTTTTGAGGACAAGATAATGATCTTGCCATTCGAACTGCCTAAGGCTCATGGAAGTCACCGTACTAGCCCTTGAGCCAATGAGTGAGGCTAAATATCTTGTTATATGTGTTAAGCTAATAGATTATTTAATTCCCACTTGATTATACTGACTCCCACATGAGTTGTCTTGGGACCACTTTGTGTCTCGGCCCTTGCTGAAAGCCACTCCCCTATCAACAACACATAACTCAAACTACATGCCAAGGGTAGACAGTGCACTAAGAACTGATAACAATAACCAATACACCTCAAAAGGTAACACATCTCGATGGATGTCTAATACAGAAACCCAATACGTGCACTACCTAAGAAACTCAAAGGGTGAACTAAAGTTACCACAACCCTTTCACAATTACAACTCTGGAAGACTTAGATTCACATATTGACATATATTTCCCCCCAGTACATAATTACAGAAACATGTGTCTTTCAAATACAATTCAACAAAATAACAAATATATCCTTCAGATTTCCTAAATCCATTACAATCAATTCTTGCATATTAAAATACATCATCCAAACATTATTTCAATTTAATAAAATAATAATGAGATAATTAAATATTTCACTTCCAAATTTCAACTGCTCTTAATACTTAACTCAATTTCCTTAATTAAATATATGATATTTCTAATTAAAACGTCTATTTGTGCATTGCATGCATTAATTAACAATATAATATTTCTTTTAAATAAATATATATATATATATATTATAATTACATAATCTAATTATTATTTTCTAATGTTTATTTTAAAATATCAAATTGTACATTTTAAACAAATAAATAAATATATAAATATAAATTAACAATTTTCAGACAACCCTAATCATAAACCCAGTACTTGCGACTTTAATAATTTTTGTTTTCGGATTTGGGTTTCTCTGAAATTTTTACTGAAGGTGCGCAATCAAATCGTCTAAAACATATAAAAAATTCAACCCTACCCAGTTCGTAAATTTTGAGTTATGATTAATTTAGTGACACACTCTCTCTGCTGTTTTGATTTTCAAATTACCAGAAGTTTCTAAATTTTGATTTTCAAATTACCAGAGGTTTCTAAATTTTGATTTTCTCAGAAGATTTTATTTTCAATCCTACAGAGGTTTTTCTAATTTTTCAAATAATTCATTTTAAATTTTCTATCGTGTTAAAAATCTTTCCCTACAAAGATATAAATCTTCAACGGTAATTTATCATTTCCTATAGAAGAATAAATTATGTTTTCACAGGAAGAGGTTTCTAAGTTTTGATTTAAATTCAACAGAGGTTCAATAATTCCACTATAATTTCCTCCTGTATAAATCTATTTTGAATAAACAAATTTCACAGAGGATTTAATTATTTTCTACAGAGGTTTCATTTTCACGGCAATCTTTTAAATGAAAGAAACAAGAACTTCTACAGTATTGAAAAATCATTTCCTAAAACATTTCCAATTTGCATTACAGTAATAAAATAACTTTTCAATTTCAAATTTCACAAAAACAGTAAAGAACCTATTACAGAAGAATGTTGCCTCAAGAAAATGTTGCTGAGCTTTTCTATAATTTCAATTTCCAATGTAGCCAAAGCTTTCTTCAATGCAATTGCTTCCTTCCAGAAGACAACCAAAAACACAGCCAAGAATTCTACAACAAAATAATTCTAAAACAATTTCCTCTCAGAGATCCACAATTTTCTCACCAATTTTTCACAACCTATACAAAACTTTTTTTTCCCGTGAAACAAATTTCTTTTCTTTTCTTTTTCTTTTTCCAAAATCCTCTTCGTGAATGAATTTTCAACAATTAGATCACAAATTTCTAACTCTCAGTTATCTTAAACAAAATATCTAAAATATCTTTTCCCTCAACAATTTAGATATTTTCCATTCACATGCATTTAAATATAATAATACAATTTACTAATTGTAACCAATTTAAATATTTTTATTTATTTAATTACCATTTATTATTAATAATAAAATTTACTCAATCAACATAACCAAAATAAATTTATTTATTTATTGATTTATTCTAAAGCCCTCACAACAATAATTCATTTAATTAAATATTTAAAATTAAATACACATTTTATCTAAATTAAATTTGCACAAGAATAAAATACCCAGAACAACAATGATAAAACTAAGACTAAGTTCAAACTGACGACACACTATACTAGGGTAAAGGTATGACTAGGTAACCCATTACTATCTCCCAATATTACTATTGAGTAGTAGACATGCTCAGACCTGTGAAACCAGGTGAAGCTAATGTCTTGTACCTGCAATCCTGTAAACAAGCAAATGTCGCACATGTATTCATTGCTTGAGTCACCAACAACCTATCAGTAAAGCTCACAAAATTTGTATTTAATGTCTAAGTGTTTGCAAAAATTTATCTCGTTGGTCTATTTTTTTCTAAATGTTATCATGTTCCCCTAGTATTGATCTACTTGTAAGAAAACTAGCAAAATAGAAGAACATGATAAATTTTAGCAAATATCTATAATGCATGCAAAGCAATGAATGCCTAGTTAATGCATTAAATACTATTTTAATACTAGCACAATTGTTGGATTTTCCTTTGATATGGTCAACTGGTGAAAGAAATTCAATAATCTAAATATACGTAATTTTGTTTCTAGAGTGAGTTTTGTTTGAGCAATTTTTCTAGTAAAGCAATGTTTTTTAAGCCTAAGGTTAGAATTCTAAATAGGTGTAAATGGGAAGGATTGTGTATGCTTGGATGTTTTGCATACCTGGTCCATGTGGACTAATTGCATGGATGGTAAGAATGGTAGGGCTATTATGTGTAGACATGTGAGAACATTCACATGAAACAAATTTGTGCCTTGGTTGATGCATTGGGCTATGATCTACAAATTCTATGAAGAACATTTTGTAACTCAATTGTTATGGCTCAATAAACATTGTAGTCAACAAGTGCTTCTAATTTAAGTAGGGGAAAGAGGACTACATCAGTGCAACTATATTCATTCTACAAAGTGACTTAAGTGGCTATCCTTGTCCTCATATCAATACTTCTGTCTTGTTGCGACTAGAAGTATTGATTGCTATTATAAGACCTAATTGTACAAATGTATATAGTAGATGGCATATGCTATGTAACTAAGTTACATGGAATAGTTGAAGCCAAGGAGTAGGTTACTATTGCAATGGTTTAATTTTAAATTCAAAGATAATAAATAATTTCTCTTTTTCTATTCGTTGGAGTGGGTCTATTATTCATTTTTGCTAAAGTAAATTAGGAAAATAGGAGAAAATTATATATTTTGTAAATATTTAATCACTGGATGCAAATTGTGTCAGCTTTGGCAGCAAGGTGGTAGGTATTGAAGCAATCAATACATGTTTAATGCATTAAATGGTATGACTGGCAGATCATAAACAATAGTCTATTAAATGCAAATTGTGTGAGATTTGTAGGTGGGCTTGTGGGTGTGTAAGCTATGAATACATAGCTAATGCATGGAATTCTAGGGAAGTGATCAGTTTTATTTGTGTTAATTTTCATTTGTTTATATTGTTTGTTGAGAAACTTGTGTGTTCTTAGCTTTGGATTCCCTTCTTCCATATTTGCTAAGTCTATGAGGCCCTTGAATGTTGTAGGAGCTAAAGAGTTTTGTTTGAGCAATTTTCCCAAAAGCTTAGTTTTTTGTGGCTAAATCAGTAAGCATTAGCATTCACTTTGTAACAAAACATAGGAAATGCATTAAACATTTTTAGCAAAGAAACAACATCGAAAAGTGCCTTAAGAAACACGATCTTCCAATCTATCTAAAAATTATGTATTGGAAGAGTTGTGAACAATAAAAGAGAACGTTGTTTCAAGAATCTGACTTTCCAAATAAACAAATGGGCATAGTGAATGACATGCCATGTAATTCATAAACATGCAACTATTTTTTTCACAAAAGCATGTACTTTTGCAATAAAAAATATGCATAATTGCAATCATGGGATATGCAATTCATTGGTTAAATTTTTTCCAAAATTTATAATGTCTTCTTGGTCTTCTAATTTTCTTAAACAAAAATCAATAATAGACCTAGTGCATTAATCATGCATTCATTTATTTTGTTCCAACCAACCCTCTGTCAAAGCTTATGCAATTTGCATTCAGTGATTAAATATTTTCCAAAATATATAATGTCCTATTTTCATAATTTACTTAAACAAAAATGAATAGTAGAGCTACTGGCATTTAATGAAATAGCTATAGATTGATTGACAAGCCTTCCATATCCAATACACATCATACAATTGCAATAGTGAGCTGCTCTAATTGCAATAGTAACTTTCCTCTTAGCAAAATTCTAGGCACATGAAGTGCTTGATGGCAGTAAAGCTGACACAATTTGCATTCAATTATTAATTTTATCATTTTCATTTGTAATACTTGCTTGGTCAATCAAAATTTGATTGTCTTGCAGTAGGTCTATTATTCATTTTAGTTTAAGTAAATTAGGAAAATATGGGAACATTATATACTTGGGATTTACAAACACATTTTTCATGTTTGAAAACCATGATTTATCTCTTTTGCTATTGGCATAGCTAGACTAGAGGTTTAAATATTAATTAATTTCCCTTCAAGTATTAATCCACTTATATCATTGGAAAGTCCGACTAAAAACAATTGGTATCAAACCATTAAAGTGACACATTAAGGAAGGGAAACAACACTAAAAATTTCCTTGAGAAACACAATATGTTGAGGCTAGTGGTATGGAGCAATCCCAATACCTTGTAGTGTGTTAATGGTGAACATGTGTAAATGGGAATTCTTTTCTATGCTCTGTTGTGCTACATACCTTCTATATGTCAACTGAGTGCATGGATATTGAGAATTGCAAGGGTGTTACATGTGAACATGTGAGAATATAGACTTGAAAAAAATGTGTCCCTTCATTGATGCATTAGAATAGTAGTCTATTATTGCTACATAAAGCAATACTATTTTAGATCTTTGAGCAAGGTCTTGTTTTTTGTGGAGGCATACAATGCATTTACTATGGATTGATTACTTTGATAGGCACTAGCCTACCAACAAAGCTTAAAAAATTTAGATTTAATGACTAGATGTTTACAAAAAATTTATTGTTTGATTCTATTTGGCTTATTTGCTTAAAGGAAAATGAATGATAGACCTACTTGAAAGAATAGATAAAGATATAAATGATAATTTTGAAAAAAAAAAAAAATGTTATCAAGTGATGTCTATAGAAATAAAAGAAGAAATGTTTAGATTATAGAATTTGATTCGTTAACAAGGGTTGTGTATCAAGTGCAATGAGCGAATTTTAATGACAAAGCTCATAGAGTTTGGATTTAATTCTTAAATATTTGGAAAAAATTATTGTGTGCTTCTATGTTTCATGTTTATGAATAGCATGTTGTATGTCATGGACTGTGGTCATTTGTCTAAATTGTATTTGTAACATGAACCATTGGTTGCAATTGAAGTGAGGGAAAAAATCTATATCAGTGCAAATAGACTTGGTTCTTCAACAAGAAGTTGTAAGGTCAAATTCTTGTATCATTCTCTCACTTTGTTTGCAATGAAATTTAATTCTTCCAATGTGTCTAAGAATTATGTATTGGAAGATTTGTGAACAATAAAGGAGAACAAAGGTTCAAGAATGTGACTTTTCATATAACAGATGGTCATAGTGAATGACATGCCATGTAATTCATAAACATGGAACTATTTTTTTTCCAAAAAGCATGTTGCTTTTGCAATTAGAAATATGCATATTTGTAATAATAGAATATACAATTCATTGGTTAAATATTTTCCAAAATTTATAATTTCTTCCTACTCTCCTAATTTTGTTAAACAAAAATCAATAATAGACCTAGTGCATTAATCATTCATTCACTGCTATAGTGTAAACCAACCCTTTTCCAAAGCTTGTGCAATTTGCATCTAGTGATTAAACATTTTCCAAAATATATAATTTCCTATTTTCCTATTTTACTTAAACAAAAATGAATATTAGACCTACTCCAAGTAATATCAAAAGAGATAAATCATGGTTTTCAAACAGAGAAAATATGTCCATGAATCCCAAGTATATAATTTTTTCATATTTTGCTAATTTACTTAAGCTAAAGTAAATAGTAGACCTACTACAAGACAGCCAAATTAGATTGGCTAAATAAGTATTAGAAATGCAAATGAGATTCAAATTAAGAACTCAAGTGTTGTCTATAGAAATAAAACCAAAATTGTTTAGATTATAGAATTTGATTCATTAGCAAGGGTTGTGTATCAAGTGCATGAAGCACATTTTCAGCGACAAAGTTCACATAGATTGGATTTAATTCTTAAATATTTGGAAAAATTTATTGTATGCTTATGTCTTTCATGGTTTATGAATACCATCTTGTATGCCATAGACTATGCTCATTTGTCTAAATTGTACATATAATAGGAACCATTGGTTGCAATCAAAGTGGGGGACAAAGATCTATATTGCTACAAATACACTTGGTTCTTCAACAAAAAGCTATAAGGTTAGATTCTTGTATCATTCTCCCACTTTCTTTGCAATTAAATTTAATTCTTTCAATGTGTCTAAGTATTATGTATTGGAAGAGTTATGAACAATAAAGGAGAACACTAGTTCAATAATCTGACTTTCCAAATAGACAAATGGACATAGTCAATGACATGCCATGTAATTCATAAGCATGAAACTATTTTTTTCCAATAAGTATGTTTCCTTTTCAATTAGAAATATGCATAATTGCAATCATGGGATATGTAGTTCATTGGTTAGATATTTGTGAAATTTTATAATGTCTTCCTACTGTCCTAATTTTCTTAAACGAAAATCAATAATAGACCTAGTTCATTAATGGTGCATTCACTGCTATGGTGCCAACTCGCTCACTGCTACATCTTGTGCAATTTGCATCCAGTGATTAAATATTTTCCAAAATATATAATATCCTATTGTCCTAATTTAATTAAACAAAAATGAATATTATGCATGCTCCAACTAATAGCAAAAGAGATAAATCATGGTTTTCAAACATGAAATATATGTCCATCAATCCCAAGTATATAATGTTCTCATATTTTGCTAATTTTCTAAAACTATAATGAATAGTATACCTAATGCAAGACAATCAAATTTGATTGGCCAAGTGAGTATTACAAATGCAAATGAGAAAATTAAGAACTCAAGTGTTTTCTATAGTAATAAAACTAGAAATGTTTAGATTATGGAATTTGATTCCTTGGCAAGGGTTGCATATCAAATGCATCAAGCACATTTTCAGTGACAGAGCTCACACAATTTGGATTTAATTCTTAAATATTTGGTAAAATTTATTATGTGCTCCTATGTTTCATGTTTATGAATAGCATGTTCAATGTCATGGAGTATGCTCATTTGTCTAAATTTTACCTATAATAGGAACCATTGGTTGCAATTGAAGTGTGGGACAAAAATCTATATCGCTACAAATAGACTTGGTTCTTCAACAACAAGCTATAAGGTCAAATTCTTGTATCATTCTCCCACTTTGTTTGCAATGAAATGTAATTCTTCCAATGTGACTGAGAATTATGTATTGGAAGATTTGTGAACAATAAAGGAGAATTTTGGTTCAAGAATCTGACTTTCCAAATAGATAGATGGGAATAGTGAATGACATGCCATGTAATTCATAAACATGAAACTATTTTTTGCTCAAAAGCAAGCTGCTTTTGTAATCAAAGATATACATAATTTCAGTCATGGCATATGAAATTCATTAGTTAAATGTTTTCCATAATTTATAGTGTCTTCCTACTCTCCTAATTTTCTTAAATGAAAATCAATAATAGACCTAGTGCATTAATTGTGCATTCACTACTATAGTGCCAACCAACCCGCTACCAAAGCTTGTGCAATTTGCATGTAGCGATTAAATATTTTCCAAAATATATAATTTCCTATTTTCCTAAATTACTTAAACAAAAATGAATAGTAGACCTACTACAAGACAATCAAATTTGATTGGCCAAGTAAGTATTAAAATTGCAAAAGATAAAACCAAGAATTGAATGCACCTTGTTTCAGTTTTATTGCTATCATGCACTTGATGTGCTTGGCATTTTTTTCAGAGGAAAGTTACTCTTGCAATTAGGATAGGTCAATATTGCAATTGTATAGTGTACATTGGATATGGTATGCTTTTCAATCAATCTATAGCTATTACATTAAATACCTGCATGGTCAGTGAGACATTGTCCAATATATATAGTTTTCCCTTTCGTAATTCTCATTTTTTTACTTTTCAATATTGCAATTGTATAGTGTACATTGGATATGGTATGATTTTCAATCAATCTATAGCTATTACATTAAATACCTACATGGTCAGTGAGACATTGTCCAATATATATAGTTTTCCCTTTCGTAATTCTCATTTTTTTACTATGCCTGGATTCCAAAGGAAACAATTGCATATGTAACCTACTTCTCAGTTTCAACTATTTCATGTTGATGAGTTGGATAGCATATGTCGATTGCTTTATCCATTTATTATAGCTTGTGTATTAACTTTAGTTTACTGGGCTTCCTAAGTTAATTTTAGTGTTTAGGAAACATGTGTGTACATTATTTTCAAAGTTAACTCAACATCCTGAAGTAATTGGTAGTTGTCCACCGACTTTTTAATGTCTAAAATTACCTATATTTGATATAGTTCACATCTTTAATTTCTTTATAAACAATGTAGTCACAACCATTTGAATTTGTTTGAACTAATCCTCAAAGTTATTATACATTGAATCTTTGATTCTCTAAAAACTTAAAAAACAATGTAAACTGTAAAATTGTGTGGAAGCATTTGAAAGCTACTATTGTGCTATTCTACAACAATTTGTTGTTTTACAGATGACCTCTTTCCTACAAATAATAGTGCATTTTTTTTCCTCGACATGAGCTATCATAATATTTCATGTGCTTGTCAAATATAGGCTTTTGAACTTTATTATAGTTATTGCCTAGGGTTTCTAATTCATTAAGCCTATGTTGTACATTGTCCAACATGACTTTCAGGGCTCTAAGTCTTTCCTATATTTTTAGAGATTGTTCTAAGTAGTTTGATCCAGACCATCCATGAACATATTTAACAGTTCTAACCATCCTAGTTCTCTACCCCTAGTCTAGTTCTTCTTGCTCACTCACAAATTTGATTTGGCTATAATCACACATTTACAAAAAAAGAATGTTCTTTAGAGCATTTCTAGATCATACTCCAATGCATTAAGGAAAGGGAAAATTTGTTTGAAGTCAATATTGTCAATTGTTTACATGTAACACCCTTACGTTGTCACAATGAATGGATGTACCCTACATGTATCAAGTATGTAGGACACAGAAGCATAGACAAGCCTTATTGTTTATTCCTATTTACCATTGTAACTTTCTTGTAAAACAATATTGATTTGTATGCCTTGCTAAGGTGATTGCATAGTGACAGGAGACTACAAGCATTAGGATTGGCCTCTATTTCTAGCCCCAACATATTTGTTTCCTAGGGAAGCTTCTAGTCTGATATCTCTGGTAAAAAATGTTTGTTGCATCATCTATGTTTTGTCACTAGAAAATTCCCAATTTTAAAATACTATTTTTTAGAGAATCATGTCTCATATGTTTTTGGAAATATGACATCCAATTTGCCCATTTTTTTATTATTAATTGGATTAATAAACTCTTCACGTTTTTACTAAACCAATCTTTAAAAATTGAAAAGTGCCTTGAATGGCAATATGACAATGGACAATGTAGACATCATAGCTTGTAGAAATTCAAGGCCTACTCTATGGTTTGTTGCCAATAAGCATTTCATGTCCTTGGCTTTTTTCCAATAGGATAGTTACTATTGTAGTCAAACCAAGTTGTTATTGCAATTATTTGATGTGCCATAGGTAATTTCCAATTAGTTTGAGATGTTGAGTTAACTTTATAGACAATATATGCACATGTTAATTAAATGGGAAAATATCCTAAATACTATACCTAGCTTAGAAATGCTACAAAAGTAGGGCACTGTTGCAATATTTTTAT
Source organism: Sequoia sempervirens (assembly GCA_007258455.2). Classification (NCBI taxonomy): domain Eukaryota; kingdom Viridiplantae; phylum Streptophyta; class Pinopsida; order Cupressales; family Cupressaceae; genus Sequoia; species Sequoia sempervirens. The sequence continues at coordinate 11,896 of VDFB02327293.1, forward strand.
TTGCAATTTAAATATTGTAAAAAGAGAGGAATTGTGACAGGAATAATTGAATGCTACATAAATTATAGAATTTCACTGAAACCAATATCAAATGCACATCCAACAATTTGCTAAAATTTGCAACAAAATATACTAGCTTGATAAATTTTGCAAACATTCAGACATTAAATTCAAATTTTGTGAGCTTTGTTGATAAGCTACTATCCACTCAAGCAATGAATACATAGTTAATGTATTGAATTCCTTCACAATTAACAAGAGCTTGCTCAAAGCATTCAATTTTCCCTGTGCTAATTCTTGTTTGTTGATTGTCTGTCAATTGCAAATGAAACCATTGCAATATTGACCAACTCCTTGGCTTCGACTGCTCCATGTTAATAGGCTACATATCATATGTCATCTAATATGCCTACTTGTACGAGTAGGCATTTTACCAACAAGCAATACTTCTAGTTGTAGTGGCATAGAGCTACTTATATCAAGAGAAGGGCAAGAAGCATTTACTACTATTAAAAGGGCCCATTAGAAAACTAGGAACAATTTTCCCCTATTCTTACGAAGAAGGCAGCAAAAGTAATGAAAAAGGTTTCATTGGTTAATAAAAAAATTATTCAAAGGACTTACAACTTATTTAATAACAAACTACCAAGTTTTTTCATCTATAACAATTGATTTACAAAATGTCTTCCCTAGGATTTGTAGATCATACTATAATGCATGAACCAAAGGATAAATTTGTATCAAGTCAAGATATCACACATTTACACATAACATCCCTACCATTATTAGATCCATGTGCTTATTCCACTTGTGCTAGGTGTGCAATTGCTTTATCAATTATTGCAATTGGTTCCTTTTGATAACTTGAGCATATCATGTTTATCAAGAAACTTTTGGATGTTGTGGTATAATATGTTGAGTTAACTTTGTAGAAAATATATGCACATGTTTATTCAATGAGTAGATTCCCTAAATACTAAAGATAACATAGACATCCTATGAAGGTAAGTTACTATTGCAATCTTCTTATTTGCAATTGAAACATAATAAACAAAGAAAAATTATCACATAAATAATTGAATGTTACATAGATTATAGAAATTGAATGGCACCCATATCAAATGCACATCCAATGATTTTCTCAATTTTGCAACAAAATAGACCATGATAAATTTTTGCAAACATTTAGATATTAAATACAAATTTTGTTGGCTTTTCTAATAGACTAGTGGTCACTCAAGCAATGAACACATAGTTATCTCATTCAATGCCTCCATAGTCAACAAGACCTTACTCAAAGCATTCAATTTTCCCTGTGATAGTTCTCATTTTTTGCAGTAGTCACCTACTTCTTTGTTTTAACTTTTCCATGTTTTTGGGTTCCATAGCATATGTTATTTACTATACCCATTTGTCATGCTGGCCCTTGTAACAGTAAACAATGTTTCAGTTATCAAGTATCACAAACATACAAGAAAGCCACTCACCAATAGTGCACTATTCCTATGGCTTCTCCCGCGTTCGAGCATTGAACATAATAATGAACATCAAAGAGGGGAGTACAAAGCTAAAAACACACAAGCTTTTCAACAAACAATAAACACAAGAGAATAAGCATAGATAAAACCCTGTATTCATCTAAGATTTCATGAATTGACTATGAATTCACTACTTGTGTACCCTCCAACCCTCCAATAGTTCTCACAAAATTTGCATTTAATGCATTAAACATGCATTCATTGTTTGATGATAAAATTTGCAAAAAATAAACCATTGTGATATTATTTTTTTAAACATTTAGACATTAAATACAAATCTAGCAATCATTTCTAATAGACTGATGGCCACTCAAGGAATGAACACATAGTTGATGCATTCATTTCCTCCACAGTCACCAAAACCTTGCTCAAACCATTCATTTTTTCTTGTAACACTGAGAAATACTTTTAGTTATTAAGTATTAGAAACACACAGATGAGCCATTCACTAGTAGTGTACTGTACCTACCACTCCTATGTTCAAGTGCTACACAAAATAACAAACATCAAAGAGGAGAACCCAAAGCTAAAAACACACAAGCTTTTCAACAATCAATAAACAAATGAGAATAAGCACAAATAAAAAAATATCACTTGACTAATATTTCATGAATTAACTATGCATTGACTACTTGTGTACCCACTAGCTCTCCAACACATCTTGCAAAATTTGAATTTAATGCATTAAACATGCATTCACTACTTTAGTATCTAGCAGCCTGCTAGCAAAGCTTGTACAATTTGTACATCCATTGATAGAATATATAATGTCTCCCTATTTTCCTAATTTACTTAAATGAAAATGAATAATAGACCTACTCCAATCAATAGAAAAAAGAGATAAATCATAATATTCAAAAACAAAAAATATCTTGGTATGCTAATACATCTAGTAGCAACAACACAAAAGCATTGATATGATGACTAGGGCATGAAGCATTTGCTACTATTAGAAAGCCTAATTAGAAATTTGGGGACCATTTTCCTCTATTCCTTAAAAAAAGAAAAAAAAAGAATTCTAAGAGCTAGCAACCTATTTAATGACAAAGTACAAAGTTTACTGGCCTGCAACAATAGATTTACAAAATTTTCACAAGATTTGTAGATCATACTCTAATGCATCAACCAAGGGGAAAAAAAATCAACTCAATATTCTCACACATTTACACATAACAAAAAAAAAGGAACGAAGGACCCTAGAGCTAAAAACACACAAGCTTTTCAACTAACAATAAAAAAACAAGAACTAGCACAAATAAAACCTAGCACTTGTGTGCAATTTCATTAATTATACATGCATTTAGTGTTTGTGTGCCCACCAGCCCTCCAATACACGTGGAACAAATTATGTGTGGGTAGATATGTCACCTCAGGACAATCTCACAAAATGAACCTGTATATGAGAAATTTGAGCAACATGTTTCCTTTTGATTGCATCCATATCATTATGTTCAATTAATACTAATATTTTTCAATTTCCATATAGACCTTGGTTATATAATTGGTGGATATTTCCCTCAATATATGTTGCCACTACATTCTATAAACTTAGTTGCCTTTGTGATCTACTATGTTTTGTTATAAAGTAGATGCTAGTGCTTAGTGATTTACTGCCAAAAACTAAGTTACTAGAAAAATTGCTCATACAAAACTTGATCGAGTATCAACTAAATCTTTGCATAGTTTGCATTTAATGCTTAAATATTTGTCAAACATTATCATTTGTTTCTATTGTTCTACCTTTATTTTATCTATCCTCTAATTCAAACTGCAACAATAAATTTTGATCATCCAGCTAAGCTTACAAAATGCAAAGCAATTGATTGCAATAGTATTGTTCTAGCACTTATTGCATTTATTGAGCATTGATTGCCTTACATAGTTTATGAATAACATATAACATGTCATCAAATATGCTCATTGTCTGATATGCCCCTGTAATAGGAACCATTGCTTACAATTTGAGTGGGAGATAAATATCTACATTGGTGCAAATATAGTTGATTATTGAACAAGGAAATTCAAGATCAGATTCTTGAATCACTGTTCCTTTTTTGTTTGCAATGAAAAAATTTAATGTTTATGCAAAAGATCAACTTTGTTGCCCTACATTTATGTACTGAGTGCTAAATATTTAGCATATATACATATTAATTCCAATTAGTATTTTCAACATCTAATACTTTATACATTTTGAATGGAAACTAGATATCAAAATATAGAAATGATAGACATTGATAGGTATGAATATGAAAATTTCTCACAAGTCTACAACATAGACAATGCACTAAAAAATAACAGGCTAAGTAGAGTAGGCACATTTAAGTACAATATTGGAGACTTTTTGTTTGACTTGTTACAAGTACTACTAAATAATCAGTATGCATCAGTCGATCTATGGAGTGGAATGGTAGATTACTTCTTAAATTTCTTTACAAAATGATATAAACATGCAATTAAATCATACGACCTTGAACTAGACCCTAAAACTTTGTATAGACTACACAAAGTTCATGATCATGACACATATCTATATAGAATGCAACTTTCTATGAAACCAAGTATCAAAAACAATACAATTAGCTTATGGGGAGACATATTTTGTAATCAGTTTCAATCTAAACGGTTGAATATACAAATATGTGTTTGGTCAACAAAATTAGGGGAAAAGTACTTGCACTTTAACAGTGTAGCCAATTTTCCAGTATATTCTATTCCATTCCATGATGCAACCCCCTAAAATGGGCATTTTGAACTGCTTATAAGAATTCAACCACAAAATCTGAATGGCCAACAACCAATAAGGTTAAATCAACTTAAAATACTCATTATAAACAATACCTGATACCCAACTACCAATGGAAACAAAAAGGAAAAAGCTAGACAGTAACAAAAGAAACTCCATTCATACAATCAAATAAAAGTATCTCAATCATAACTCTATTGTAAGACTACAAAACCTTAAGAAATTTATTAGAAATAACAATAAAAAAAATCAACGTATACCTATGAG